>CAEGAF010038442.1:0-14927 GCA_903067075.1 Micropoecilia bifurca | reverse complement strand
GTGTGTGTGTGTGTGTGTGTGTGTGTGTGTGTGTGTGTGTGTGTGTGTGTGTGTGTGTGTGTGTGTGTGTGCAGGTTGACGGAGCTCGTGGTGAGAAAGGACAGAAGGGAGAACCTGCTGTTATTGAGCCTGTGAGTATCTGTGTTTTAGCAACATACTAGAGCAGCAGATGTAAGGTGCACATGCACACAGTTGGAAGACGCACTCACATATGTGTGATCCACATGTAAACATGATCCGTAAACACGAACGTATTTACCGTGGACAACCAAATCCTCCTTGCCGGATCCTCGTAGCAAGGCCTCACTCATAGGTTCTCAGCATAAACATTTGGAGAAGGGCCATGCAGGGATTGTCAATAATCTCTAAACACAGGGTGAGTGGAGTGGAAACCAAGAGAAGGGAAGGGAATGGGGAAAAAAGGAACGCAAGAGAGAACTACTAAACGTGATCCTCTGGGTTCTCTATGACTCTAAATCAGACTCTGACACACAAGTATCTGTAATAATGACTCATTTTGTAAGTTTGGAAATGTATACACACAGAATTAATATGTCTAATGGACCTACAGCTGTTTCGCTTCAAACAAATGCCACAGAGCTGCACATAGCAAACACATGACCAAGTGCAAGTGTTTATAAGTGGAAGTAAAATTAAAAAAAAAAAGTGTGGGAGCTTTTCTTTGGAGGACCGCTTCAGGATCTGTGAAGCGCGACGAAAAACGTGAAACGATGTTTGATCTCCAAAGATTTTTGCAAACCACCCACCCTGAAGACGCCGTCTGCAGAGTGAAGGACTTGACTTGGCTGCATGGTGCTGTGGGAACGCTTAGAATTGATGGGGAAGTGAATGGAGCTAAGTATTGGACAAGCCAAGAGATTCCTAAGCCTTCCTCTCTGGAGCATCAGGCCTCGCTCATGGCTGCTTGACACAAACATTTGAAGAAGGGCCATGCAGGAATTACCAGTATTCCCTAAACACACAAATCTCAACGTTTGAGTATTGTTCATAGAAATGTTACAAGAACACAGTCGGTGAGCTTTCTCTGTTTTACTCATGCAGTTCTAAGCACAAGGTAAGCATTATGTACAAGTGTAACATAAAAGGATATCAATTCATTCAAACTACATGACTATTTACACATATGTATAGAATATTACATGTTAAAGGAGAATTTAGCTTGTGTTTTTCCCCATCAGATTCACATATTAAAGGATCACTTAAGCTGACAAAATTTAAACAAGTGGTTGAAATTGTTTTACTCTGCTGCCATGATCTTCTTCATTTCTTTGTGTCTGATGCAACAGAGTCTTCCTCACTGCATTTTTCAACCATGTTGCAGTTCGGTGCCTCCGTGCTTTCGCTTCGTGCCATTCGTCAAAACATTTTGTACCCATGTAGCAAATTTGTTACTTACTGTTTTATTTCTTTTGGTAGTTGAGTATTTTCACTTTGTACCTTTGCGCCACACTTTTTGCGGCAAAAACTACCAACCATGAGTCAACTTGTACCTGGTTTGAAGGTGTATTTTGCCCATTGTCTTCATAATTAATGAAAATACTTAAATAGAGACAGAAATGAACATATGTGCAATGGCTGAAATACATGGGTACAAAATATTAGTAGGAAGGGACAATTTAGACCCCAAAGTTCCAAAATGGGGGTCTAAATTGGCAAAGGGGCATTATGATCCCTTTATCAGACGCCAAAAAATCTAAATAACCTCTCACTGACTGTGTTTTTTCTAACCACATTTACTTGCAGCACTTTCTATCATTTCCAAAAACCAAAACAGTTAGTTAAACAACCAAAATAATGTAAATAAAAGGTGAAGAGGTGGAAACACCCACACCCTTAGCAGTGCCCTGTTATTTTCATTGGCCCACTAATCCTGTTCTGAATGATGGAGGATCTCATGAGAAAAATTACAAGACGGCTAAAGCTTGACATCAGACGATGTTTAAAAGCCCCTTCTGGTGATGTGTTAAGAGATGAAGTGAGGAAAAATGTCTGAAGGTTTTAATTTTCACAGCAGTGCTACAGTAGTCCACCACGTTTTCACCCTGAAACATGGCCAGCGCGTAACAAAACGTTAATTACTACTAAACTGTTTTCAGTTTTCGGTGAGAAAGTTTGTGCTACGTCTGGAGGAATATCTCTCCATAGGTCAGCAAAGCCGTTCCATTTGTTTCCAAGCTGAGACACGGGGACCTGAGGACCGATTCAAATCTGTGGTTATTTACCGGTTGAAACAAATGAATTCCTCCCTGACACTCAACACCTTACGTTAGTTTCCGTTTATAGAGGAAAACATCTGGACGTCTTTGCTTTAATTCATCCGTTTATTTCGCACCTACTTAATTGGAAGCACATTTGATGGATGGACAGGAACCAAACATTGATAGGCAGGTTTGCCGGAGGCATGTTTTTGTTGATGACAAACTGCTACTTCTAAAGCAGTCCACGCTCGTGGCTGCACAGTGGGATGTTGTCGTGCACCGACATGCTTCATAAACGAGGTCATTAGATTGTTCTATTGACCTGTGCAATATCTAATAATGTCTCTGCTCGCATGTTTCAGGGTATGCTAATGGAGGGTCCGCCTGGGCCTGAGGGGCCAACAGTAAGTCAGTTTTTTTGTCTTTTTTTGGGGTCAAATATATTTTCAGTAGAAAATTGTGAAATACCAACAGTTACTGACCATAATATCCAAAACATTTTGTTATCGTAGAAAATACATAGAATTACGGTAAGTCAACACTGCAAAAAAAAATCCATAAATCTATGGTGAAAAATGGTAAAATACCAACAGTTACTGACTGTAATATCCAAAACATTATACTACCGTAGAAAATACATGGACTTATCAATAAACATATATCCCAAGTAATTTTGACAGTCATGAATGTAGAAAATACAGATATATTGTAAAAATATAAGTAATTGTAAAGTTCATAGAACAATATTGTAATATAGCAGCAGTTAATTACCCTAAACTTAACAGTACTAATCAGCCAAAATTACAAATTTTGCTGATATTTATATCTACAATGTAAAACCGTAAACAAGACTGCAAAAGTAATTTTTACAAAGAACAGAATTCTGGTGTGATATTTTGGTTTCTTTTTAATAATGCCTTTAATACACCAACCGAAACCTCAACAGTAGACCAGGCATCGATCTAGTGACCCACCGGTTGCAAAGCAAACTCCTACAGCCAACACCACCATTATTTATAAGAATATTGGATTAAATGATGCATTTGAGATTAATTTTATGCCGACCATAGATTTCTTATAATTCCACCTAATTTTTCACTACCATCAGCATTTTTAATTTACTCTAGCTAAAAAAACTACAACACCTAGACTCAAATCTGGACTAAATTATTCTCAACTCATATCAGAATATTTAAAACCAAGTGTGGGATTTGTGAAATGTTTATCTGATTTGTGAAACTTCAATAAAGAACAATTCTAGTGTTATCTAAAATCATAAAAGTTGTGAAGTCGCCCCCTAAATTGAAGTTTCACAAATCCCACACTTGGTTTTAAATATTGTGCTATTAGTAACAATTAGTAAGTAATTCCTCTAGTTTTTCATTCTGTTATTGTTATTAATCTCAAGGTTTACAGTAAATGGAGACTGTTATTTGTCACGTAAAGAATTAATTATCTAGTTTGTATTGCTGCTTGATCCTTTTTCTTCCACAATAGGGTATCACTTATGTGGACACATTTTTTGTTTGTTTTGTTTTTTTGTTTTTTTTGTTTGTTTTGTTTTCCAGATCTCAGTAATACCGTGAGGAAACTGGACAGAAAATAGAATTGGTTCTTTTTTTAACTGAATTTTTAAATAGAAATTGTTTCTTTAAGTGGATTATACGTAATCTGTATTTTTGTTTAATTTGAATTTATTTTCTTTAGAACTTTCTGTATAGAATTGCTGACAAGTTACACTTCCTTGTGTGTTGTACTGTAATTTCTATGGTAAAATGTTGGTAAGAACAGTGACCAGTAATTTACCATAAGGTTTTTGGGGTTTTTTTTTTACAATAAAATGTCAATATATCATACACTCTGGCCGTGTTTTTCACTTATGTAGATATTATGCCTCAGGCAGTATGACCGTATTTACTACGGCAAAACCATATTTTAATTTTTTATTTTACCATATTTTAGAAAATACGGCATGTTACCGTATTTTAATACTGCATTTCCAAAATACAGTGAAATATTGGCAGTTTTGGTTGCCAGAATTTTACCGTATAAAGATGGTAAAATTCTGGCAACCACAGCTGCCAGTTTTTTACTGTAAATTGAGGCCGTTTTTTTTTTTCTTCAGTGTACTGATACTGAAGGTTTATGTCACTTGTTGATTGTAGGATGAATGAAAATGAAAGCTAAGATTGGTCAGTAAGACCAGCATTTGAATGGAAAAGCGGTTTTTTTTTCTCAAAGGATTTGCGCTCTGGCAAATGTTTTAAGAACATTTGGAGAAACCAGATGCTGCTGACACCCAGCAGATGGTGTCCTCCACAGGCCAGCGAGCCTCACTGACATGATGAACTATAGTGTAAGCAAATAAAGATGACCAGACAAAAAGATCAACAGCGTGTCCCACCTTCTGTGTGTGTGGCCACTTTGGGATCTCGTGGCGTAGGATGCGAATATGGAAATCGATTGACATTTCTTTTTCTGTTCATAATAGGGTCTCCCTGGACCCACAGGATCTTCTGGCCCACCAGGCAGTCCTGGAGATCCTGGAGAGAGGGTGAGAAAAAGAAATCACTCGAGATATTTCTTAAAACAACAACAGGAACCCAGCCTGTTTTGGGAGCTCATCAAGCACACTATTCTCTTTAAGGGTCCTCCGGGTCGCCCTGGCCTTCCTGGTGCTGATGGTCTCCCAGGACCCCCTGGAACTGTCCTGATGCTGCCTGTAAGTAAACTCTGGTTGTGTGGGGTTTTTCTTTTTATTATTATTATTATTTCAAAGGTTGAAACATTTCCTATGGTTTTGTGTCACTCTCTGGTCACATTTACTGCAGTTTTACTAATAACTCTGACACATGTTTCACAATGTGTTCTTGGAGGAAGGGGATTTCCAATGAATCCAATAGCAAATATGTTAATAGGCATGTGAGGCTTCAGCAGCCTCTTGTGGTGTTAGAGTGGAAGGACCTCCTTGGACTCTTGACAGCACAGATCTACATATTAACCCCAAATTTTTGACTCAAAACCTAATCTACCAGGCGTCTCTCCAGGAAGTCATATGGTTTTTGATGGGACAGAAAGTAATAAGGCTGACTGACGCTTTTGCAGCAAGAGTTACGCAACCTTTCCAAATAGACTCTGTTGTCTACCTTCAAGCCTCTCGTTTTCTTGTACTTGGAAGATGCTGTCCAGCCTGATTGCTTGTACAGATGTGAAGCCTTGCGGCTTCGGTGATTCGCAGATCTCTTCTGGCGGAGCCGTGTGGCAAACTGGGTCTGGACAGTGACTCAAGCAGTTCTGGAGTATCCTGGCTGGCAAACACTGCCGTCTTGAAATCCAGTCCCACAAGCCTAATGAGAAACATGCGTCTTTGTTTTGGCGATCTTTCGAGCTGCGTTCTGCGTTCTTTTCGGTTCCTTTGTTTGATGCCGAGGAACAAGAGAAAATGGTCAACAACCATAATGTGTAGCCGTGCACTGAATTTTTAAGCTACATTCTCGGTCATGCTAATCAATTCTTGGACTGAGCTGAGTTTTCATGAATTGTTGATGGTCTGCATTAGTCACTAAAGAAATCAATGCAGGGCAAATCTTATAAATAATCAAACCAGGAGACAGTTTCACTACAAGTAAAGACGTCGATACAAGCAGCTGTGCAGGACATTTGACAGATTTCCAGATGTGGGGAGTTACATTGACGTTTTGTGCCGTGAGCTACAGCAGGTTTTACTCAAACCTCCAGCTGAGTCTGATGTTTGTATTATTCCTTCCTGGTTACCAGAATTCTGGAACAATCTTTTACTGCTGTACTTTTGTACATCTGTAAGCCGACAATCAGCCTCCTCAGGACTGCATGTGGTCCAATCCAAAGCATCTCATCCAAAAGAAAAGAAAACAACATCACGAGCCGAGCTGTACATCCAGCTTTTCATTTTCACTCGTGCTGTAATGCTGGCGTATGACCACCAGATGGCAGTAGCATGTGATTCTTCTTGGCCAAACGTGGTGACGGAACAGAGGTTCAGCATCCGTTTGTTCTTTAATGTGAAGAACAGTGGAATAAACAAATGCTGAACTCATCCATTTTTTTGTTTTCAAAGTAGTGGATTTTTTTCATTCTTTTGTGAGCTGTTTTTTTGTTTTTTTTTTTAAAGAATTTAGCTGTTTGTTCTATTCTGCAGTAAAAATATGTACGAAAAATTCTTTCCACAGTTCAGATTAAGCGCTGGAGGGGACTCTGGGCAGAAGGGACCAGCTGTTTCAGCACAGGAGGCCCAGATGCAAGCCATCATGCAGCAGGCCAGGGTAACAGCTCACCGCTAAACATAATCACGAGCGTTAGAGACACTTGTCAGTTTGTATTTATGACACAATGCATGCATTTGCTCCATCAGCGAGTGCGGACTTATATGTATATACATGTGTATATATACAGTCAAATGTGCAGCCTGAAGCCAACACTTTTATGTTGATCTGTTTCATTTTATTTTTCGTCTTTGTCCAGCTGGCGATGCGCGGCCCGACAGGTCCAATGGGTTTGACCGGACGACCTGGCCCTCTGGTGTGTACTTTGCATCCACCAATCAGGAAACACCAAGAAAATCTATTGGAGTGTTGCCTGTGCCTTTTAATTGACTGAGTCCTTACATAATATCTCCTTATTTTATCCTTTCTCAGGGTCCACCCGGTGTACCAGGACTGAAGGGAGAGTCTGGAGAGGCAGGACCTCAGGTACTAAATGTCACACTTTATCCTCAATCATTTTGAGACGAGCTGGAATTGAGGTTACTCTCCCTTCTTTTTTTTGTAAGGAAAAGAACAAAAACAAACCAGGGTTGACAAATGTTTTGTTTCAGGGGCCGCGTGGACCGTTGGGATCAGCTGGACCCTCTGGAAAGCCTGGCAGACGGGTACACGTTTGAGCAAACTTTCCACAAACTCCAACAAGTTCATTTATATGCCTGCGTTCGCATCTCTGAATTAAAAGTGGCTTATATTCCACGCTGCAGCTGTTCAACGATCCTCTGCTCCATCGTCAACCCAGCTAAATACCAATTGTTTATTGCAGGGCCGTTCTGGAGCAGATGGCGCCAGAGGAATGCCAGGACAGACTGGACCGAAGGTATTTTCACTCCCACAATCGACAAACGTTGATTTAAGCGAATCGCACTTCATGAAGAGCAGATTAAAACCAAGAACTTTGGCGTTTGTACAAGATTTCCCATTTTCCGCGTGTTTCACAGGGAGACAGAGGCTTTGACGGCCTAGCTGGACTTCCTGGTGAAAAGGGACACAGAGTAAGAGATTTTAAGGGTTTATGAAAGTAATTTCAGCTTTGTTCAGACGTGAGGGGGGGCAAAATGTAATAATGTCTGTTTTTATAGGGAGAACCAGGCCCTTCAGGACCTCCCGGTGTGCCTGGCGAAGATGGAGAGAGGGTATCTTGGAAGATATGATTTCACAGCTTCGGTCTCATTTTACTGTGCCGACAAGTCGTAGAGCTGTTGCGATTGCATCCTCTTTCTGCATGCTGAGATCAATCCATAAGTACTTTCTACAGACACCTCTGGATTCGACATCCCTCTCGGCTCTCACTTTCTGCACTTATTCTACCTCATTACTGACTGTTTACATCACCTGATCTCACCCGATTTCCAATATTTTCCAGCCTCAACGACTCCCATACCCTCACCTTATTCTCCATCATCGTTCCCATGTCTGCGCCGCAGCCTGACACTGACTTTATCTCTTTCGCAGGGGGATGATGGAGAGATCGGACCCAGGGGACTTCCTGGTGAACCAGTGAGTAATTGCGTGTTCTTTTTTTATCCCCCCCCCCGCCCCCTCCTTTCATTTGTGCTCCTAGATGTTGTGCGATGTGTAGGCGGAGGTGGGGTTGGGTTAGCGCTCGAGGCCTGCTGTCATTGTGTAATTGCGTTAGAGGTGTGTGATGATATCATACATCAACCACGGGGCCGGCTCGCCTCGCTCACGTCGTTAGACGCTGGGATTTTATTTTTCCTGCCTTGCACCGAAGCGTTTATCAGGCTTCGCTCGTTCCTCACTGCTGTCTGGAGGTGAGAAAAGCTGGCAGTGCACATCAGGGTTGTTAAAGCCTCCCACTCCCACTCAGGAAGGATGTTCACTACAGAGAGTAGGGGGGAGGAGGGAGGGAAGGAGGTGGGAGGGCACAAGAAAGATGAAAAAAAAAAAATCAGCAGAAAGCTCTTGACATATTGTGTTATGATTCATTCTGGCCACCAGGGTGTGCAGATCTTTTCTGCCAGGACAATCAGTCTGGTTAGGTAACTGTGAGGCATATGAGGCACAGAAGAGAGAGAAATAACAATAATATTCAGTCTGTGTTATAATAATAATAATTCTATTGTTGTACGTCAAGAGCACCTTACATACGTTGACAAATCAGCAAATTGCGGCATTCAGAAAATAACAACACCAACTATATTAAAGTGAAGAGAAAATCAAAGCAACGTTAAAAAGAGAACCGGTTTGACAAATCCAGCGCATTTTTAAAGAAGAGGGTTAAGTTGACTGAAAGCTGTGAAGCCTGTGGTAGTCAGGCAGGCAGGTGGTAGGCGCCGTGTAATAAATGGAGCAGGTGGAGCCCAGAGTTAAGTGATGGAGTGATGCTGCGCAGTAGATCAGAGAGATACTGAGGCTCCTACTTCTGGAGACGCTTGAAAGAAGACAAAAAACAGAACCTTGAAAGCGGCGCTGCGGTTTACAGGATGCCAATTAAGTTGTTAGAGGACTGAAGTAATATGCTCAGAGGAAGTAGTTTCTTTTTCTTTCTTTTTTTTTTACCTGTTAAAGGCGGTGCGGCAAACTAGAGAGGACAAAATGACAGCAGTCAGTTTGAAATGTAAGATTAGCATGCCCATGAATAGTAGCGTTATTAGGAAAATTGAAGTATGTTCATTGACTGTTGTATTCTTTAAAGTAGTGTAAAAAAAATTAAAAATCACCTAAAACTTTTAGCGTGGTTGAAGACAATTTTCTAGAATTGTCAACACATAGAATTTACCAGACTTATCAAAAACAAAAGAAACACCAGAAGAAAACTTGTTTTGTCTCTCTGGAAACTAGAAAATTAGTAGAAAATGATGATTCAGTCATCATAAACAGCCAGAAAGAGAAGATATTGGAGGAGGAGAATCAAGATGGTAGTTGGATAGAGCAGGCTGTCATCAGCATAACGTATAAATAAAAAATTGGACCAAGAATTATCTTAAACTTTACTTCCAATTCTTTGTTTAAAAATAGTATTAATACTATTTATGTGAAGCTGATTGTGCTACGTTTGGTTTCTCTAGCATCTGGCTCTTGTTTGGTTTGGTTTCTCTACGGTGGTTTCTTGTAAACTTTTCCAGGACAAACTGTCTTAGCTTTCAGTAGTGAAACTCTTCACCGGTATAAATAAAACTAAATTCTAGACAGCATCATGTTGGATTGAAACCGAAACAGTTTCCTTAAAAGAACAAGCTAACCGTGAATAGTGTTATGTATTTACTCTGTTTTGTATAAATTTTTCTAATTCTCTAACTCTTTAAGTTGCTGAACACCAAGCTGGCGATTTAGCATAATTAGTTTAATATAAGATATAAAATATATTGTGTTTGTGACCTACATACTTCTCCCTATACAATAAATAACTAATTAGATACATAGATTAAAATAAACTGAACTGCACCTAAGAATTTATAATTTTTTTATTTAGTGGAAAACTCAAATTTTGATTTACAGAAGCAGACAGTGAGACAAGGCTGTGTAGACTTGCGTTTATAGAGAGAGGCGTGTCACTGGTATTTAACAAAAATGTTTTTTCGCTTTTCCTAAAAATGTTACCAAGAATTGAAATATTATTCAGAAGTGGGTTGCAGACACAGCCCGGATGAAAATTAGACACAACTGGGCAAAACTGGACAAAACACTAATTACTAAGTGTCTGAAAGTGAAACTGTCTGAACGGGCCAGAGTGAGCCGTCAGTGGCAGCTATTATCTTATGGCTAATAAACAGACCGAATCGAACAAACCGTAATTATTTAGACTTCAGCCATCTTGGAATGGAAATATTGCAGCTATTTGGAAAGTAGGGAAGAAAGACTGACAGCAGTTAAATAAGTAGCATTTTAACCACATGAGTCGAAAGCAGGCGCAACATTCACAAGGGCGTTTTGTGAACGGCGGGGCTATTTTTAGACGTATCATTTTGAAACTGGTTTTAATTATTCATCAGACCTCTCAGAGGTGTAATATCACCCTCAATCTCATTCCTCCCCCGCCCCTCTAGGGACCTCGTGGTTTGCTGGGACCAAAAGGACCTCAGGGACCTCCTGGACCACCTGTACGTATCACATCTCCTTCTATTATCTTTTCATATCCTTTGTGTCAGAGCAGATTTTGTATTTACACAACCGAATACATTTCTACCATCTCCTGGGCAGCTACAAAGAGAGCAGACAACACCCACGGGGACCCACCAATCTCAATATATCTCACAGACTGCACAATAAGCAGCACGCTATTGAGTTTAACTTTCATATTTTTTAAAATATTTCTATACCAGAGACGAGACTTGACTATAATATTTATAGATTTAATTTTGCATGAACAATGGGCATTGGATTTTTTTTTTCTTCTCTGTATTTTTTTTTTAAAAAACACTGCGCAAAATAGAGACATTTTTACGAATTTGCCTTCAGCAGTTTAAAAAAATTAAATGCCGTTAAATGGGTTTTCATTTCAGTGGGTTACAGATTTTCTTCTTTCACGCCTGATTTTCTCTCCCTCATTTCCGTGACAGGGAGTTGCTGGAATGGATGGCCACCCTGGACCCAAAGGAAATATAGTAAGTAAAGATTGAACTGATTAAATTCCTAAATCAGATTAAAAAGATACCACTATCGGAGTGTTAAGAGGCACCAGCTTACTCTGAGTGTATTTAGGCCTCAAATAGGAGCCCTTTCGCACACATCTATGAGTACGAACACACACTAGCACTCTTGGCTAGTTGTACATTTCCAGCTCAATTTCTGCCAGCGCCCGGCACCCGTAATGAGAGAATATTTTACCGGAGCGGCCTGCTTGGTCTTTTGGGAGTCTTCCAACAAGGTAGAGATGGAAGATCAACAACTGGCCCAGACTCCCGGAATTGATTGCTGGTTATCCTACAGGGGGGAGGGATGGTGTTTTGTGTTTGTGGTTCAGCAGTTTGCGTCATTAGGAAAGTAGGTCTGAGGATGTGCCCCACATATACCTGCACACTTGTCCTTTTGCATTAAATGCGACTACATTTCTGAAATCCAGCAACAATATGTACATGTATAGTATGTTTGAGTTAGAATTGGGTAATACATTACCATTCGGTTGAAGCTGATTTAATTTAGATCTATTTTGTGCAACATTTTTACCCTGTTTTCCTCTTGGAAAAATAGCCTCATCAGTGTGTAAGGAGCTCTAAATGTTTATTCCAGGGACCTCAGGGAGAGCCAGGCCCCCCCGGACAGCAAGGCAACCCCGGTGCTCAGGTAGGTAATTTGCATTAGATTTCTGTCTCGGCTATCACAGAAAAGGTTCTCAACAGTTTCTTATCCTCTCCGCAGGGACTCCCAGGGCCGCAAGGAGCAATTGGACCTCCAGGAGAGAAGGTAGCATTTCAGGCCTGCTGAATATGGAATTCCTGCTGGAGAAGAAAAAATCTAAAATAAAATAAAAAAAATAACTGCTAGCAAGATAAAATGTTAATACATGCAGACCCAGAATCTGTAAAATTATTGGAATTTGCCTCATTCATTTGCATGAGCAAGAAAGCCAAGCTGCTTTCTTATTCAGGCCCAGATGCTTATCACACACTTATGCAAACACATCCCCGTCCTCGGCACGGAATCCTGCCCCAAATACAGCAGAGACCCATTCAAATCCGGATACGTTTTAAGCCAATTACAGCCATATCACATTCGCCGGCTGACATTGTAGATTATTGAACACAGAGAGTTTAAAAATTAATTACATGGGTGGTATGTTTCCCTCTTTTTTTTTTCCAAAATAAAGCTTTGAAGAAAACGAGATAAAGACTAAAAACTGAACCTTTTCTTTCAGTGTGTTAGCTCAACAAAGCAGTCATCAGCTCAGGATGTTAATCCTACATAGTCTTGAGTTTTACAATAACACATAAACCGACAAAAAATGATAACTTGGGATATTTTAACTTAGCTGTTAGAATCTGCTAAAAAAAAACACGTGATGTATCCTTTTTAGTCTAAGCTATCTTGTTTTCCTATCATTAGCATTTATATACCTAGAATTTGCGATGTCAGCCTTATGGTCAGGTTAAATGGACTGATTATGTACATTTTGTTTTAAAGTTGCAGCTTCCCACAGCAAGTGAGAAACTGCTGGGTTTTACAGCATCATACGCATAAATCACCGTTTGGAACTTAAGTTTTGAAGTCATGGTTTGGCATTATTTGCTACAAACACATTGAGAAACGTGAAGCAAAGTGAATTTTTGTCCCCCCAACACAGCCTTAAACCGAATAAAATTGAAGCATGAATTTCACCAGATTAGCATATTTAGTTGCTTCTACTTCCTCTTGCTAATGTAAGACTGGTAAAATATTCTGGCTGCAATGCTAACAAGTAGGAATTTTCTCTAAACTCGGCTTCTGTTTAAATCCAGTGTTTTCGGCTACGTCGCTGCTACAACGGCTCCTTTGGGGTTTGTTGTGGTCTAAATGTCAGCAAGCGTCTGTTTTTAATAGTACAGTAACCTGATTTAGCACTTTAGCTTTTCCATCGTTTGACTTGGGGTGATGCCATTTCAAATGAGTAGTTAAGCTCCACATAGAGCGAGTTACTTACATTATTTCTGTTAATGAAAACGACCGAAAGATTCATTAAGTGCATCTTACTTTCTGAGTTGTCACCGGAGTATGACGTGTGAAGTTACGAAACAGCAGACTTTAATAGTTCGAGGTCCTCAAACATTTGTCCTTTTCATAGTTTTTCTTTTTCAATGTGCTGCCTTTTACAAAAGTTGCTTGAGGGAAAGTAGATGTTCTTCGTGTGTAAAGGTTTGAAAAAGCGACATAAGTGCAGGTCACAAGTGAACTGAACCAAAAAGGCACATTTTGAAAATTATCGAATGTGTGTCGTTACACCAGTTATCGACCTTATGTCCCACCATGTATTTGTTTTTACTGTAGAGATAACGCCCAGTTATGCACAGTTATTGTATTTGCTTCATCTTCATTTTAAAAACCGCCTGAGTGTCTCTTTTTATGTAACCGGCATCAAATTTGATTGACTTCCACTTCTGAAGTCTGCCATTGTAAGGAGTTCATATTGCATTGCTCCAGACTTTTATGAGCTCTTAAAATATATTAACTAACTGTGTGATGTTTGTCAAGGGTCCAACTGGAAAGCCCGGATTGCCGGGAATGCCAGGAGCTGACGGCCCTCCGGTAAGTTTGTTTCAAGATCTTCAAATTATATCAAATTAGACCTGCAGCAGAGCTGACGAATGATGGATGGATGGATGTGAAACACTGTGAAACAAACTTCTGTAATTTCATATCGCTTTGCCACATTAGCGCTTCTAACATATACAGTGCAAACCACCTTGATGATTATTAGTGTGAAGCATATGGATGATAGAACATCTTCATTTGGCTCTGTAACAGAAGATCATCACACCCACGCAGAGTACTTTATATGCAAACACCCTCCTTCACATCCCAGGCAGCAGTGACACCTGCACTAATGACAGATGTTTCTCAGAAATCACCAGGTGGCTCCTACCGTAGGAAAGAGGGGAGCCAAGAAAGGCTTTTTGAGGTTTAAGTAACTTCAGGGGCAGAAAAAATAAATAAATAAAATTTGAATTAGAAAGTGAGTGTCTGTTGAAAGATGAGACAAAATGAAGGAGAACTCACATAATGAGATATGTCGCTTCACAATCCTTCAAAGGTTCATGTTTTGGATTTGAAATAGCTCACACATCCATCCACTCAGACTTTTTTCATTCAATTCATTTGTTGTCTGTAACTTCAATTACAACATCCGCAGCCGTAGAGCTTCCTCTCTGCCCCTAATTTCTTTCCTCTTTTGTATCCATTTTGGTCTCTGTGCTAAAAACGCATCAGTGGCTTTGCGAAGCTCCTTTGTCTCACGAGAATCCAATCAATTTTCCTCCAGATGTCTTTTTACTGGACATCCTCGTGCGTGTTCTGTGTGGCGTCGCCACAAACCCGTCGTTGTGTATTAGTTCACACGGCGTACGTGCGTTCGCATTGTGAGGTCTCAGAGCGGCTTTGGTCTTGGCTTTTAGAGCCCAGTAATAGCTGTGAGTGCATCTGCAACACTGCACATTAAGGGTGGAAAATGAATTCCCAAATGAGATTGGACCCTTGAAAGGTCCACTTTCCCAGTTTCTCAGTCATATTTGCCCTTCAGCAGTTTTACAGCCCAATCCTTCAGTTATAGGCATGTTGCACTGTTTATGGTGGTAATTATGCTGAAATGCTATGCTATAATATTCCTCTCAATAATTCACAGGGTCACCCTGGCAAAGAGGGCCCGACTGGGGAGAAAGGACACATGGTGAGTTGTTTTTTTCTTCTTCTTCTTCTTCTTCTTCTTCTTCTTCTTCTTCTTCTTCTTCTTCTTCTTCTTCTTCTTCTTCTTCTTCTT
>CAEGAF010038407.1:0-14461 GCA_903067075.1 Micropoecilia bifurca | reverse complement strand
ATATATATATACATAGATATAGAAGAAGTGGTACAATATATTGAGAGTATTGTCCAACACTGGAACTTTGCCTACCCTGAATGAATGGGACTGGAGGACAGAGCAATATTATCCAGGTTCTCTGTTCCCCAACTCAGTCTGTAGGAATCCCTCTCATTCTCTCTTGCAAGTGATGAAACCTAAAATCAAATAAGTAAAATTAAAAATCACTCAGAACATTTGGAAAATTTCTCATGAGCCACTCATGGCACATTCCTTCACTAAGACTTGTGTTTTGTCAGAGTTGCACCTGAACCACAAGACTTGTAGAACAATGTCCTTTGGGCAACACCAAATTCAAGACATATAGCCAGAATGTCGTGCTGCACCATAATTGGCTCTGTCGTAGCTGTTAATTTTGAGACAGTTAAGTTAGAGTTGGTTTGACAGACACAGGACATGGACTCCTGGCTGTCACAGTCAAAGTCTAATCTTTAGCAATCTTTTCTTTGTTCTGATTAGTTTGTTTTATGAAAAGCAGCAAAGTTTTGTTTGAAATACTTTTAACCAATGGGAGTACCTTGTGACAGGTGACCATCTCGTCCATCATACCATCATGTCTTGGAGAATAGTAGCTATGATGGGTGGGTGTGAAGGACCTGTCTGAACTGGAGCACAAAATATCAGAATAAACCATCAAACCAGTGAAGGTCAAGAACAGGGAAATTAATTTAGCTGAATAGAATTGGTAACTAACCCAACATTCAACACTAATCATTTCCAACACAAACAGCCATCGGTGTCCAATAACTGACTAGATCAGTTTGTGCAGCTGAGAGTTAGTTATTTCTGACCTGAGCTCCTAAATTCAATGAATATCACATTTAGAAACAAATGTCAATCAATGAAAGGTCTCATCAAGACCAGACAGAGTGTAGGACTGGATGTTCCTCTGTTTGAAATACTGATGTTAGAGAGACCCCAGGCTAATGCATCAGGTCTCAGTCAGAACATAACTTTGGACTCCACTATGGATCAGTCAGAAGGGGCACATGAAGAGGAGAGAGACACACAAGTATAGAGTGTTAATTCTCTCAAGCTCTGGAAGAATGGAGTTTTTCATAAAGCTCTCTACAAAAGTCTTCAGCCATCACTCATATGCTTATATTTTAGTGCAGTTTGATCAGCTGACCTAACTTCTAGGCATTGTCCGGTTTTGTTCTCCTTTTCAGCCCATTTTATGCAAAATGAGCAAAAATGAAGTACAACGTTGTAGTGAAAATAGCTGAGAATGAAAACCCCAACTTGTATTTTTGTATATTGGCGTATGGTCAAATTGAAACCCTATCCTGACCATGTGAATGATTTATTTAGAGCAGGGGTGTCCAAAATCAGTCCTTGAAGGCCGGCATCCTGCATGTTTTAGTTCTCTCCCTGGATTAACGCACCTGGATAAAATGATGGCTCTTTAGAAGGTCTAAGAAGAACATTGACTTGCTGAAAAGGTTGTTAGTACTAACACCAGGGAGAGAACTAAAACATGCAGTATGTCGGCCCTTGAGGACCAACTTTGGACACCCCTGATTTAGAGGATATTTTTTTTAAGCCATGAGACTTACAATATCTCATTCAACACTGTTGTCCAAATAGCAGGGAGTTAGGCATCAGATCAGATGCATGACCACTTTCACTGCCTCCTTTGAATATTATTGTCTACATGAGGAAATTTCACGCATGCACACAACGCTGGAGGGCAAAAAGGTTATTCTTTTACATGCCATCCATAGCTGCATTGATGTGGTACAACAATTCTGTTAACTTAATGAAACCTGGAGATGTAGGTATTATTCATTGAGTGCAGTGCACCACAACAAAGAAAAAATAATGCAGAAAAACATTAAAGAATAACTCAAAACCACTTTTTTCTCAAAGAGAAAAGGTTCAGGAAGGATTAACTTAAAGATGGTGAATCCGTCAGGATTTGTTTCCCATTTCTTTATCAACTTGTTCAGTTTCTTCACTTTTGTGAAGACACACCATGTACTTTACATAATAGGATCTGAATGAAGAAAGTAAAAAAAAAACAGACAATCTTCAGAGTAGAATGTTGTACCTATCAAAAATCAGATGATCAACTGCTTCAAGACATTCTGAATGATTAGAACAAAGTCTGGCTCTTTGGTGGTAACAAACAATCTGAGGTGCTTTGGCACTTATGAACAGCACTGCATGCATATACTGTACACTGACACAGGACAATATTCTAATAATATACTTATGTAATACAAAAACATATTTAAAGAAGGTGCAGATCCACAGACTTAAGGGGATTAAATAGTGTTAGAAAGGCAAAGCAATGTGTGAAGAACACATGTTCTCTAGCAGGGCACCACAAAAGGGACAATGGTAAAACGTGTATGAACCTCTGAGCACAGATTTCTGTATTTCACCAATGGATTTTCACTTGTATAATAGCTTTTGTCTGAGGTATGTTGTTCTGGCTGTGGATCAGTGAGGTCGTGTGGTGAAGCATCTGGTACCTGTCAGTGCGCGGCCCCTCTAGGCTGAAACGGAGGTAGTTCATCCCATCCAGGTATTGTCCTGGCAGGGAATCGTCTCCCAGTTCCTTGAGGTCTTCAGGCCTCAGATACTCTCCGCCGTCACCTGTCATTGTGTCATCACCTTCAGAAAAAAAAAAAAAGTTATTTTAAATCAAAACTGCTTTTAGGAGGAGTAAACATCTGTGGGTCAAAAATTATATGATGTTGCATGATGTTAAAATTTTTCCTGAATACGTCATTGTTGAAAATGGGAAACTGTTTGCAACTTACCTGGTTAAATAACGGTTATATACATTGATAATTAAAAGTTGAAATGAGTATATCATATCAATCAATAAATAAAATCTTATTTGTATAGCACATTTCAGCAGCAAGGCATTTCAAAGTGTCTTTAAAACAAAAACACAGAGGTGTGTTGTGGTGGCGCAGGGGTTAAGCACAACCCACATATGGAGGCCTTAGTCCGCGACGTGGCCGTCGCCGGCTCGATTCCTGGCCTGGTGACCTTTGCCGCATGTCTTCTCCTTCTCTCAATACCCACCTTCCTGTCAATTAACTATCAAATAAAGGCCACTAGAGCCAATAAAACCTTTAAAAAAGTTAAATAAAAAAACATAGTCATGTAACATTGAATAAACAATAAAAAAAATTTAATAAATGAATAAAATAAAAATAAAAAAATATTAAAACCCGCACCCCTTTTCTAACCCTTTAGAACTTTAGTTAATACGCCGTTTAACAGGGACTCTAACCCATTTAAACTCAGTAAACTCAATATTTAACTTCACCTTATGAAAATACTGTAGGACTGTTAGAATTTACTGAATTCCTTCCCTAATCAACTATACTGGCTGTCTTACACCAAACAAAAGCATTGATTGCAGCAGCTCATGCACCTTGTGTCATCTGCAACACTGATGCAAAGCTCTACTGCTACACTGCAAGGTCTGTAAGATAAGGATTCAGGCATCACTAAGTTAAAGACTTCAGGGGAAAGTTTCACTAGCCTGAAATCGGGTTGCGGTTTACAGCAAACAATTGGTGTCAGGCATCAAAAGCTTAAGGGCCACCCTTTAGTATAGAAACTCAAGACTGTCAGAATTTTCTTATTCAGAAATATTAATTTCTAGTGCTTGAATGTTGAAGAATTATCTATAATTAATATCTAGTATCTATAATTTATTTTTTTATGATGAGTGCTTACACTGGATGTTATCTAACTGGATGACTCTTACTGTATTGATGGAAATGATTGACCAACTGGACAGACATCAAGCAATTGGACTAAATAAGTGACCCTGGGTACATGGGGGTTTTTACGGTAAAAACCCCCATGTACCCAGGGTTCCTATGGGTAGAAATCAGAGCTGTTTGTTTTGCAGAAAACCTTGATGACATTTGTGCTTGTTTAAAAAAGTACAATTGATGAAGCTTGAACTGATTTGACCAGATCTTAATTAACACAAAGTTTCTAGAAATATGTCTGAATACTGGTGATTTTGACTTCCACATAACTAAATAAAGCATAATTAGAATCTCAAAATCACTAGCTGCATTTCCATTAACCATAAAATTGCTCAAATTGAAAAACTCCCGTTCTTCAATAAGGAGTTTTGGAGCTAAGATAAGGTGGTTTTCCAGCCACATACAACTGGATGTATTTCACAAAACTGCAATGGAAATCCTCTTTTCACATCACACACAAGTCATGTGATCAACAGCTCTATATTACTACTGGGGAAAATGACAAAGAAGAGAACAGGAAGTGGTAAGAGGATGACAGTTTGTTTTGTTTTTTCAGACAATGTCCAGCTGGCTCCATCTGCTCATAAAAAGTTATGTGTCATTTGAACATGTTGAATCCATAGCTCTTCTCTAAAATAACTCTGCATATGTTTGGGGAAACGTATGCAGCGTTTCCCAAAAACACTGTATACGTAGACAACCCTAGTAGGCAGGGCTTGTCACTCAAAGACTGACTAAGATGCCAACGTCTCCTCTGATGGCTGATAGATGATGAGAGATGAAAATTTGCATAGGTTGGTAATGGAAACGCAGCTGCTGCTCATTGTTTCTTTTTTTCTTTTCTTTTCTTTTCTTTTGTTTAAGCAGGTAAGGCCTAAGAGGGAAGCTGCTGCAATAGAGAGGAATCAGACTACAGCTCCTGGTCTGCCTGAAAGCACATCAGGCCAACAGAACAAAAAGGAAACATACTGAAATAAGACCCAGATGTTCCCCTGCCCATACCAGGCCAGCTTCCTGAAAGGCAAAAGTATCAGAAGGTATAACATGTTATATTGATGTAAACAGGGAACAGAGATTACTTTCTTCTGCTGGTTTATGATTTGGAGGCAAATTTATGGTTGGATATTTGCTACAATGAAAAAAATAACTAAATAATTTAAATGTTCAGTTAGTGGAACATCAGTAAACCGTGATAAGAAAATATCTTGCAAATCATACAGAACCCTTATTTGTATAATGATATGCATTGGGGTGTAACGGCGCACAAACATCATGGCTTGTGTTGAGACATACATGGGAACCTTCAAAAGAATTTATTTCATTAAGTTTTAAAACTTAAAAACTAATCAAAAAAAGTTGAACGTATAGACCTGATTGAAGATCAAACAAATGAAGTACTATAAGCAGACACTGTATGGCTCTTGCACTGTTTCTGTTTTTAGTTTTCTGGGGGGTTGCAATCTGTGATTGGCTGCAAAACAGAACAAGTTATTTCTTGTTCTCTCTTTTCATGTTTTGAGTTAGATCAGCCTTTGCTTCTTTCAAACTTCACATTAAACTTTTCTTAGCTATTTATGTTATATCACCTATTCTTCATATTCATTCCTTTTAGAGTAATGTTCTGCCTACTCCCCAGTTTGTTTTCCTTGCCCTTCTATGCCATCTCTCTCTCTCCCTCAGCCTGTCTCCTACTGTCTCCTCACAGCTGCACCCGGTTTCTACTTAGCACTGCTCCATTGTTCTAGCAATCAAGCTTCCAGTATTTAGCCTATTTTCTTTCACACACTCCTCACTAGTTTCTTCCATTAACCTTATACCACCAGGTAGGTCTCTGTTTGTTTCTTGGCTCCCTTTGTGTTTCCTTCAAGTTTTGTAAGATGTAAGAGAAACACTGTTTATGACACAGTGATAAGTAGAAACCACGAATAAATAGTCATTCGGTTCAATACTTCCTTCACTTCCAACGTCTGTCACAGTGCCTCATTGAGTGACATAGTTCTGTCACCTAATGACACTATGTCACTTACTATGTCATTAAGTGACAGACTTACCTGTAATCGATATGGTGAATGACAAAAGTCACATTTACTGTCATACATAAACAGAAAAAATCTTCACGAAACAGAGGGGAAATTATTGTGCATAGCTTGGAATACTTTCATTCTTGCCATTAAACTTTTATTAATTTTTTTGTAGAAAAATACCGTAAAATATTCAGAGAAGCACCATAAAATCAGTAATCTTGATTTTAGTGTAATTATTCTACTGGATTTGGAACTGAATTTGTTTTAAAAGTCAATGTTGTCACCCCAGTTTCTATAGCAACAGATAGCAAAGTGCCTGGGAACTTACCTTCTTCATCTGATACATCCAGTACTTCGGTCATGGTTTCAGGCACATTCAGCTTGTGTTTCTCTGTCACCGTCTGTCCACAGAGGGGAAACATTTATTGTTGTTGACACATAACACCCATAAGGCTCATGGTTTATTAGATAAAACTGCTGATATGGACAATTAGTGGGGCATAAATTAACTCATATCAATTACACTGATAAAACTCCATAACATCACAGAGTCTGGTGTAGACCCTAAAGTGCCCTCAATTAAAACTTTTGGTAATTGGAATAAAAACTTATGAAATAAAGATGTTGAAGCTGAAACAGAATCTAAAGTAGTTTGACCTTACAAAATAAAATATTCACACCGAAGAAGTTCTCCACTTTTGGTCATATCACAACCACAAACTTCAGTGTATGTCTTGGGATGAAGGTGACAGATCGGCCCAAAGTAGAGAATAACTGTGAAGTGGACGGAAACTGTGAAGTGGACGGAAAATTACACATAGTTTTCATGTTGTTTTTTCTTTTTAACAAATGAATTTCATAGCAAATGAAGCTGCAAGTCTTTTTTATGGATTGTTTGTGCCTACCAATATTGCCATTTTTACAAATTCTTCTTCGTAAACTGGTTGGAGAGCATCTGAATAGCAAGTTGTAGACAAGAACTTTGACTAGGCCAAGTAAATAACTGTGAACCTCTAAAAAAAAAAAAGCATCCCACAGCATGATGCCTACATCAATTTTTCATTGTGGGGATGGTGTGTTCGGGGTGATGTTCAGTATTCAATGGAATGTTGGTTTTGGGATAAAACGTTTTTTGTTGGTCTCTGAACAGAGCGCCTTCTTCACTTTTAATTTTTTTAGCAACTTTTGTGGCCTTTATTTGAGAGCAGTCAGACAGGAAGTAGGAGGGTGATGGGGCCAGGACTTGAACCTGTGACAGCCGCGTTGAGGACTAAGACCTCAATATGTGTGTGGTGCACCACCACGGTGTCCCATTCTTCAAAAGCTTTAAAGACTTTGAGAACCCTGCATAATTTTTTCTCGTTTTAACATCATGTTTGTTTGTTAAGTGTAAATTCACTCAGAGATTTCTGCAGTGTTTGTGCCATACCGTAGTCGTGGTGATGGTCTCCTCAGTGACAACTCGCAATGTGTCCACCACAGAGATATAGCCCAGCCTCCGAGCTATGCCCAGCGCAGTATTCCCATTCTGGGGACAGAAAGTAGACTCCAGATGCCTGCATTTGCATTCGAGTTTGCATCTGCTTTCAGTGAGTATATACAAACCACAGTAATGGCATTGGGCTTGGCCCCATACTGAAGCAAAACATTGATTATGTGTGTGTTTCCTTGCTGGGCAGCTTGATGAAGCGGAGTGTATCCACTCTGGGAAGGAAAATTGAATGATGACTGAGAAATGACTGAAGATGAATGCTCTGCAATAACTTCAGTTGCATCAGTACCTTTGTCTTGGCGTTGACACTGGCCCCGTTTTGAAGAAGGAAGTTCACCATCTTGATATTACCATAGTGACACGCTACAATTAGTGGGGTGTAGCCCAGCTATGAAAAAGTAAAAACATTTTATTTCTCCAATCAGGAATCAAGGAAACATGAGTGTAAGAATTAAAACGCATTTTGGATGCTGATATGGACAATTCTAAAGTCCAAACCTCATTATCTTAAATTTAATACATTACCAAATTTTGAAAGACACTTAATGTCCAGGGGAACACCAGAAATCAGTGGGGCCACAAAAAGTGCATCTAAAGGCCGTAAACTCAGTGACATTCAAATAATGTAAAAACTAGTCTGATTGTTATTATTAAATAATATAATGAGTTGTTGTCAGAATCTAAAAGTCCTTAGGACACCTTTGACTTTGACTGCACTGATAAATCAGCCCCGATTCCTTCATTTTGGGAGAGAGATACTAAGATGAAGAACCAATCATATGCACTGATCTGTAAAAATCAGCCACTGTCCCTTTTTTTCTGCAGTGAGAGAGAGCAGACTGCCCACTCGTCCATCAGGTAATGTCTGCAAGAGTTCAGTTAGCCCACACCACTGTTACCAACTAAGCAACTTTGTTAACGACTTTTCAGACAAAAAAGTTGATCAACCAAAATTGGAATTCTCAGATGAGGCTTTCTAAAGATGGTGAGTGGGCAGAAAATTGTAATTGCTGCATTAGTATTTGTGGAAAACCACAATTGCCACATTCTTTATTCTACGGTTCCAACCTTCATAAAAACATGACAAATTTCATTGAGATCTCAAATCTCTTTTTCAGGATTTGGCAAGATAGCAGCACTGTTTACAAATATTAACTTTTACATTAAATCAGAAAAAGCAATATATTTTACTCTTTAAAGTATCAAAGCATATAATAAAAACAGCTAATGAAAAACAAAATTATCAAAAAAAAGGCCAGCTAAACTCTCTTCTTCATGGTCTTTAATCTTCAGTTCACTTAGAGTCACTTTCTCTGTCCATTTAAAATCTTGCTGAAAATTATTTCAATCATTTGAGCAGCATATTTAATTGCTCTCTTTCCCAGGTCTACCCTAACTCTTGGGACAAACATATGGGAAAAAATCTGAGAACAAAGTCCATACCGGATGTCAAACTTAACCGTTAGCACAGTCAGATACATCAGAAGGAAAACCAGCACAAAAAGCAGCAAATATGACTGACAACTGAACATGATATCCACAGTCATTAAAAAAAATGCAATGATATACCATTTTTTTTAGATATTGTTCTGGTGAATTCATGAACAATTGTCCAAAAGAGACAGGAATGTTGTTGAAGTTAAATAATCTCAAATTTGTTGAGTGTACAAAAAAAAATGTTTTGGCTGTTTTGGTCATTCCTGTTCTTGTCTCAAACTATAGAAGCCATTGGTGATATAAAAAAACACCAGGAGAGGCAGCAGAAGGGACGCCCTAGAGATCCGACTTTACAGCTATGTTCTGCATGACCATAACTATTCATCTGTTCAACCATGATTTGATTAATCGTATGCAAGCAAAATTAACCGAAGGAAAATCAGTAACCAAAAGATACTGCACTATGATCAGTAACAGTCAATAGTTATCTTAAATGCCTTCAATCTGTATCAGAGACATGAAATCTGAAGTGGGACATTAGTGCCTAATTGACAAAAGAGGAGAAATAAAACAGGAACTCCTTTCTCATACTTTAGTCTGGTGGTCCAAGTTGGCACCATTCTTGGAGAGAATCTCAGCAACCGATACTCTGTCTTCTTGGGCTGCCAGATGAAGTGCGGTTAGGCCACTCTGCTTGAGCAAACAGAGAAGTAAATTACAGAAGTGACTAAAGAAATTAGGGTAATTCGGAAGTTATCAGAAGTAGAGAAAGCAGTAAGTAATTGTTTAATGGTCATTAGCTACACTAACAAACCAGAAACAACTGTCAAATTCATTACAACAGCTACACCAATTACAACTGTTAAGCCATTTATAACTGTTAGCACAATCAAACCTGTTACCAGTGTAGCTCATACAACGATGAAACCTAGTGACGAGATTGAAGATGATGAGAAAATTCCACTACTAGCACTCAAAGTTGTTACACCTGTATCTCTTATGACAACAGCAGCAAAAGTTCCGTTTATCTTAAAAACAAAAGTCTTGCCCACCCAAAGACCTTCGAAACCCAACCCAATTGGAAAATTAGTCACTAAACCAACAATCTTACTTGATGTGATGACACCCTTAATGGCTCTTAAGACACCCGGAGATTAAGACAAAAACGCAATTACCAAAAATAAGCTAATGGTGACACCTAAGACACTGACACACACTACCGTAGCAACAACAGTTAATAAAGAAATCGAAACACACGACTTAATCGACAGCAGTGAAGATTTAATTCAAACTACACTGGCACAAAACCAATTGGCTAATATGTCAATTTCAAATAAATATGGATGTTCTGAAAAAGAAGGTTGGCATGAATACCATGGCGGTCTAGATACATTCTATGATGAAAGACAGGACACTAAAGTAACTCCAAGAGCTATGCATAAATTAAAGGACATTAAATAGATCTCTTTCCGGCCAAGAGGAGATCCACTTTGGCAAAGAGCAATTCAAAACACCTGGTACACTTGGTCTTGGTATACTGCAAAGGAATTAACAACAAATGACTGCATAATTTGTACTGCTGCTCCAGGAGCAGCACCAATTGTTATTCCAGAGAAATACACCTCTACAGAATGTGCACTAAGACAACAACAAATATGCAAGAAAGGTAAATTTGTTCTGGAAACTGATGTAGTTTCAATCTTTAAACTACCAATGTGTGGTATGAATTGCAGATTATTATATGGCTCACGTAATTCGCACCATTATTTAGATAAATGGGCAGGTTACAAGTTTGAATCTGTTTGTGCAGAATTTAATATTACCACTACACAGTCTGGTCCTCCGGTAAATTATGGGGTAGATTATGATGCTGAATATGGATGTTTTTTAAATGGCTGATTTGAAAATACTGGAGGTAATGTAGGTAATACAACAGTTCAATGTAATGTTACTTGGGTTTTATCTTGGTTCCAACATGCTAAGATGACACCAATATTTGTTGCAACCCCTGTCTGGTATCAAAATCCGGACTATAAAGAACAAAATTGTGTAAATTTAACTAGGACTATTTCCACACTATTTTTTCTCGGTGATCAAACATATCCAGTAGCGGACAGTTACTGGATGTGTGGTGATGACGTTTTAATCAACACATTGCCCTTAAAATGGGTAGGCCTTTGCGCCCTTGTTCGAATGAAAGCACCAGTAACCCGAGTGTATGAAGGAGTTAAAGACTTGGTAGCAACGCACCATAATAAAACAAGGCTTTGTAGAAGCCTGGGGGATTATGGGTTGAATGAAGGAATATATTTGAATCTTATAGGTCAACTAAGAGGAATTCCAGATGAATTCAAGGCGCAACATGAACTCCGCACAGACTTTGAATCTATCACAATTGGATCACAAAAATCCATTCAACAAAAATGTTGAATGGATTAACTATGTTTATTACCATCAACAGAGAATGATCAACTTTACAGTTGAAGGATTTATGACCCTTGGAAAACAACTCCATGAACCAAGTAGAATGGCAAAGCAAAACAGACAAGCATTAGATTGGATCTTGGTCAATATGGGAGGAGTCTGCCATATGTTTGCTAATGAAGGCTGTACTTATATTCTTATGAATACTTTGCCAAAAGGTACATTTAGAGCTGTAATGACTAAGTTGAGGAAACTGAAATCGGAATTCAAAGAAAATGGAGGAAAGAACATCTGGTCATGGAAAAGTCTGGAGGAAATTTTTTATTTGAATGGGGAGCTTTAGCAACCAAAATAGGAATAACTCTGATAGTAATACTAATTGTTATTTTTCTGCTTGTGTGTTGTGTGATCCCTATTATGAGGAAATGGATCTTGGGGACTGTATACAGATGGATGACCAAGGACGGTAAACATCAGATGGACTAAGCACGAGGCAGCCCGGACCAGTGAACCCATGACCAATTCAAAGGACTGCTGAGCTCAAGGACAATAGATGCCTGAACTAACAGCACTTATGGGATGTTAAACATATAAAGAGTTCAAGTGGAATGAAACAGAACTGGATTGGAATAAAACAGACTCATGGGAACACTGTTTGCATACACCATTATTACATACTTGTTACACAACTTATATACAATTTATATACAACACGGGTGGCCCACACATAGTTAACACACTAGGAATACGCGTGAATGAGCATGAATGAGTGAGACAGTATGAGCGAGAGTGTGAATCTGAGTATGAATGACTATGCGAGCGTGAGAGTGCGTGGATGAGCACAAGCATTAAGCGACCAATACTTTGATTATTATGATCACACAATCACTCTGATTATATGTGCGTTATGGACACTTCTTCATAATTATCATCAAGATTATGTATCAATGTGGAAGTATTAGCCATTACCATGAATATCTATGATTTGGGTCACTGTGGATCCATGATTGTATTACATTTGTGCCAGATTATGGAACACTGGTGGTCGCCCATGACTAGCAGGGGCCATAAGGTAGTTTTTTCTGGGAAATAACACAAATCAACAAAAGACCAAGAGGGTTTTTCGATCTTACACAAATGGAAGAACAATCATGGAAGCAATGACCAATTGTGTTTAATCCATGTATTGGAATTATTATATTAGCTGCAGTTACTCATGAAAACAATGTTTACCCCCACTATTCATTTTATTCCACTTTTAAAGATTTTTTTTATATATTTCTAAGGTTTATATACAGAGTTATGTTCACAGGAAGCCATGTGAACTTAGTATAGCAATTAACAAAAACAACTGCTAAGGTTAATTCGGATTGCACTTGAATATCAGGCTTGGTGGTCAACATTACCTTGGTGGAGACATTGATCTGTGCTCCTTTGCTGATTAACAGAGCTGTCATGTGTGTGTGACCCTCCTGCGAGGCCAGATGGAGTGGTGTGACCCCCTGGTTGGTCAGGATGTTGGTTTCTGCACCGTATTGCAACAGCACTGTGGCAATGTCCATCTGGTTCTTCTTAGCCGCAATATGTAGAGGAGTGTAGCCATTCTGGTTGATGAGAGGCAGACATTAGACTGAATGTTTTCAACTGTTCTGACCCAAAAAACAGCATTTGCCATTTGTCAAGCTTTAAATAAATTGTAGTATTAAAGCTACAAACCTTTACGACATCTGGTTTATTAGGGTGCAATGTGTGGAAACGTATTTCATTATAGACTCATGTCAGTTCTTTGGAAATAACTTTTTGGAAAATGTTCATTAAAAGACTAATTTTATTGCAATTTCTGCACAGAATGATCAGCTCATTTTCTGTTAATACAGGCATCTTATCAAGATGAGATAAATCTTGTAATTAGCCGATTTGTCTAGTGTTAAAGGAAAACATAACAGTATAGGAGGCTTCAGATGATCCACAACCCAGAGATTGGTAAGAGATTGGTATGCAAGGGCAAAGGCACACGCCAAGGGTACGGTGCCAACTGCAAAGCATTTGGAGACAATATCTGTGGGGTTGGATCTTGTCCAGGACAGGAACTGTGTGGACAAGATCTGAGGAACTGAAACAATTTATTTTCTGGAAATACTTCATATTTGTTCTTGTATGTTGAACAAATATTTTTGAACTCAGTACTATTTGTGTAAAGGTACTAACTTGAATCTTTATTAATGATTTCACAGGTTCAGTTATGTTAAATTTATTTCACCACAGAATCATTTTCTCAGTGTAGCCTAAACTATAATATGTTATATATATAATTTGATATACATTTGTTATAAAAGTATTACTGATTGCACTTTAAAAATTAGGTAAATTTATGTTATTAAAGGTAAAGTTTAAACAGTAATGATTTCTTGGTTAATGTCAAGTTGTCATAACAAAGACATTTTGAAATAATGTCAACTTTGTATTAAAAGCGTCATAATTTACCTTCATGAATAAATATTCATGAAGGCTTATTCATGTTCATGACATGTGTTATGTCATGTTTATGACAGTGCCATGTCAGTCTTTTTCATCCCGCTTCAAATAAAGTGTTACAGAAATGTATACTTATTTTATTGTCGTTGCAGAAAGAAACAGTGAAATTGATAAAACGCCGATTGACGACCAAAGCACACAGAACAACACAGAAAAATCACAAGTGTGACTAAAAATACATGAATAAATATAGAAATGATAATATATTGGTAACTTACCCCACACAGTTCAAAAATACACATTTTTGGTGTTATCTCAATTTCTCCTCCTTGGGCTGCCACCTTATCGTGGTGGAGGGGTTTGTGTGTCCCAGTGATCCTAGGAGCTCTGCTGTCTGGGGCTTTATGCCCCTGGTATGGTCACCCAAGGCAGACAGGTCCTAGGTGAGGAACCAGACAAAGCGAAGCCCGAAGACCCTTATGATAGAGATGAACTTTGAATCTAGCGTTCCCTCGCCCGGACGCGGGTCACCGGGGTCCCACTCTGGAGCCAGGTCTGGAGGTGGGGCACGATGGCGAGCGCCTAGTTGCCGGGCTTTTAACAATGGAGCCCGGCCGGGCTCAGCCTGAAGAGGGGTCGTGGATTCCCCTTCCAATGGGCTCACCACCTGTCGGAGGGGCCAAAGGGGTCGGGTGCAATGCATCAAGGGCGGCGGCCGAGGGAGGGGACCCTGGCGGCCTGATCCTCGGCTGCAGAAGCTCTTGGGACGTGGAACGTCACCTCTCTGGTGGGGAAGGAACCGGAGCTAGTGTGCGAGGCTGAGA
>CAEGAF010038405.1:0-16768 GCA_903067075.1 Micropoecilia bifurca | reverse complement strand
AAGTAAAAAGTTAATGTGGTACTTTGACTTTTACTTAAGTACATTTTTGACTGTGTATTTGTACTTTTACTTAAGTACATTTTTTGAGTACTTTCTCCACCACTGCCAGGAACCTACCTACAAAAGCTCAGAAACTATAACTTAATTAAAGAATCAACAGAGGTCAATACAAAACAGATGGGTCAAAATAATTTGAACAGTTTCATATTGTTGATCAATGAAGAATGAAATCAAACTGAGCCACACTGTTTAGATCTCTGTCAATCATCTGTTGAATGCCACACTTAAAAAAAAGAAAACAACAAAGAAGAGGAAGGAACTGACTGCAAACGTAGCAATTATGTTCTGTTTGAATGGCAGTTGCATTGTTTTTAGGAAAGAACCCAAATTTTAATTCTAAAGATGATAATCACCTTGTTCAGTCAAATGGTTGTTTGGTCTGTAATTCATATTAATATATGGAGTTGTCTATTTAAAATAGACACACACATACAAAAAAGCATGTTTTGGAAGTGAACATAGGTTGCTGTTTTACTTATCGGACGAATGCCGATATCTTAAAAATGACTAACACCGGCCGATACTGATGTTGATACCGATATATTGTGCATCCCTTCTAATTATTTCAATTCTCTTTTATTTCCATAGACTTTATGGTCATTTTTTCTACCTGTTGACTTTTGAAACCCTCTCTGAAGTATATTTAATTTATTAGAGGGCACAAAACAAAGGTCTTCTTTAGTTAAACCGATTAAAGTTTTTCAGAACTGGGCTAAGTGTTTGCTCTTTTGGAAATCAAAATATGGCCACCTCATGGTCACCATTAAAAAATGATGCTCTCAGAAATGGTTAAGCAGCACATTAGTGATGCCCAATATATAGTAGAATAAACTCCTGGGTTAAATTTTGTTTAATCCATCATATCTAGTTCATACAAGAAAAGCTGAAATCAGCTGACTGAAATGACCTCATACAGTGTAAAGAAATGTTATAGGTGTCAAAATGATTCTCATTCACTGCCAATATGAATGGATTTGCAGAATTGTCCAGCCGTTGCTTCGGGGCACCTTTTCCTCACACGAGAGAATGGCTCGTACTTTCTGTTGGCGGCGGGCTTTGAAGATTTCATGCTGGCTGGATTAGATTTTCAATTTGTGACGGCTCCATCCATGATTCACTTTTAGATCTCCAGGGCAAGAGTGTATGTGTGTGTGTGTGCGTGTGTGGGTGAGTGTATGCGTGTGTTTGTCATACATCTGCACTTTTGATAAGTCATGCCAGCGCTTGTAACCATCATTGTTGTGTGGATGTGTTGCTGTTGATCTGAACATGATATTTAGCAGGTATTATTGGGGAGTGATGACAAGCTGTTAATCGCTGCTGTCACCACAATGCCGCTTGGTTTGATGGCTTGGCTTGTTTAAAAAGAGCAAATTGTGACATTATTTGTAATTAGCATTACATAAGTGAAACTCATCTTTAAACTGCTGGCCACCTTTTTACATGTTTCAGCTGTTAGTTTTACAATTTCTACCAAGTATTTGAGGTTGGACGGCGATTATCCTAAACAGATCATGACTCTGCCTGGGCCGTTCTAAAACAATTACCTTCAGTCAGAACAAACATGTTGATACAATTAAAAGATTACATTAAACACAAATCTGCCTGTACAGAATGTATTGGAGTCACTGACGTGTTTCTAACAGGAAACATGGAAAATACAGAAAGGTATTTGAAATCATTATTTGCAATTATTGAGGAAAATTAATTCAAAGTGGAAACCAGCTGACACATGTTTGGCTACAGTGACTAGAAAAGTTGTACACGAAACTACAGACAAAAATAGCAAAAAAGCAAAAGGATTAATGCCTGGGAATTATTTTTAGAAAGTCGGCATGCTAACAACTCTGCTTCCATAAACTCACATCAAAATGTTACAAATCAGCTTTTTTGAGAAGAGTAAAACAGTGAGAGGAGACAGGAAAGCCTTAGTGTCCCACCTGTCTGTGAAGCAGCTCAAGACCTACTTCAAATTCCTTGATTTGTTTCCTGGTTTTCATGCTGCTTTTAGCTCAAAAATAAACATTAGCTATGATAATGTTAGCTAGCAGTTTGGTGAAGCATTTATAGAACAGCTTGATTTATACTGAGATTCAGTGGTGGACACCAATAACTAAAACGTTAGTTAACCTTAAAGCACTATCAAAAACATTAGCTCTGCTAACGCTAAATCACTGTAAAACACGGTATTTAGCTGGAGCTAATGCTAACGACATTATGTCAATTCAAATTTTATCTTCTCTTGAAAGGAAGTCTATACAACCCTCAAGCACCAATTTAATTTTGATATTTTTTACATGTTCTAAGATGCCCTTAGATATCGTATTTATGTTTATATCTTGTTCTCTCATGTTTTATTTTGTTCCTGTTTGTTTCTCGTTTTATAAAAGTTAAAGGGGAAACAGATTGAAGATAAATATTTAACCAAAAATAAGAAATTATTTTGGTCGTTGATTTTTTCCACAAGATTCATAATAAATTACAAGAATGGTTTAAAAAATCGTTGAGACTTTTATTTGAATAATTTTATCCTTCATGGAATGAAGTTTTGGTATAGTACATGCTAACAATCAAAATGTAAAAGCACACAGTAGCAGGGACTAAGCCCATCATTAATTTTGCAACAAATATTTAATTAATTTAAAAAAAATCTATTTAGACTGAAAGTCTTCTTTATTTACATGGGGACCAACAGTGTGTGCCTGGTGTTTGTCTTTGTTAAAATATAAGAACAAAAACAAAAAATACATATTTAAGCTGCATATGGATTCGAAAACCAACACACAACAAAATTACACATAAGTAACAGATTGATGTAATTAGAGGGAATGAAGTGCTTTTGGCTTCTTTGTCACAGTGTGCGGCCTGCTCACTTCTCAGCAGTGATATTTTCAGCCATTAAATGTGTGGTGGAAAACTTCCCCCAGTGCTCTGACATTTGAATGGCTACTCGCTGCAGAGAAAGATCACTGCAGGCTTTTCAGGCGTCAGCCATTCAGTTGATGCGTACCAAAATACATACTCACACAAGCTGCAAACTCATTCATGCATACATCGGATCCCATTGATATAAATATAAAAACGCATAGAAGGTCTTATAAGTTGAGATTAAACTATTTCTTCTAGTTCCTTAGCCGAGGTATTGTTTTAGTCTTAAAATATACAGTAAAAAATATACAGGGAATCGTTTTCATATGCCACAAACCTGCCAATAAGGAACAAAAATAAAGTAGCAGAGTGAGAGGATTATACTGGCACAGATATATGCACACTGTGTGTCTGACGTTTTTGTAGAAAATTTATAAGACTAATCTCGATATTTCTGAGTTTCTTCTAGCAATTTTTTTGACTTTTAAATGTCCACTTTTTTGTAGAAAATTTCAGATTGTTTTCTTTTGATGTAAATTTCCTCTTTCTTCCCCCCCTCCATCTACAATGACCCTAATTCACCATCGTACATTAGTGATGGGTCATGCTCAAAGACATCTACTCTGTTTTCCCTTTAGCTGTTCAGCTCTCACTCTCAGTTGCCATAGTAAACAGCCTGTCCTTGTTTTTGCAGTGTTTTTTTTACTTTTGTTAAAATTGTTTTTTTTTGTTAAAACCTTTGTTAAAGTTTGATTAATATAAAAAATACTTACAACTAGAAAAGTTCAAGTCTTCTCACAGAAACAGCTAATCCAAAAGAATTTATTGACGTGCAAAATATTCATATTTGCCCAGTTAAGCCAAAAATACAGCTCTAGATGATAATAAATGGAGAGCCGTTTTGGGAGCTGAAAGAGCCGGCTCTCTTTTTAGGAGCCGTGCCTCAAGATCCGTCTCTCTGAAAAGAGCCGAACTTCCCATCACTGACACACACACATGCCCCTCAGCGCGTGTCTCTCCTCATTCAGGACAACCACAGGAAAAAGGCTCGGACAAGTGAGTTTAGGCGAAGTTCATGATAAATCAGTATCATCCAAACACTAAACCACCTTCAGAAACTATATGCAAGCATTTAAAATGACAAATCTATTCATGAAGCAACATCTGCTGGACGCTCCACTGCCTTTACAGAGTTCAAAGGATGTAATAAAAAAGAAACAAGTAACTGTGTTGAGGTGAGATATCCAGAAGCTTTTTAATATTTTGGTCTCCAAATTAAGTAGATAATCAACATGATAATCTAGATAATACTTGAGTTTTCCTCTCCTCTTTGATTGAGGTTATTTATTAAAACCCAGAAAGCAACATGGCTCCCAAACAGAGAAACATTAACGAGTGCTCCGATGCCTGTCCCTCCGAGGCAGAAAGATGATTCTGGACTTTACAAAGTCTAAAACAAACTTCATAAATTGTTGCTTTATTTATTATACATATCACTTATTATTTCAACTCATACGCCGGTTAGAATATTGAATACAATGTAACCCACCCATTTTTTTTGTCACAGGGAATAAATTACTCTTGAAACTCAAGGATGGATTTAGAAAGAAATAACAAATTTAAATGATGTTGGGGAGAAAAAAACCGTCAGCAAGTCGTCTTCCAGATCATTTCACAGCTTTCCAGTTCTACTTGTTAGATGTCAATTCCTTCTGTCACTCACTTCTTGTCTCAGGCGTTTCTCACTCAGTGTCCTTTCTCTGCTGCTACGTCTGTGTCCTACTTCTTTTCTCGGCATCTTGTTAATGCTATACTTGACACTTCTCAGGCCACAGTATGTGTGCGTGTGCATATGTGTGTGTGTGTGTGTGTGTGTGTGTGTGTAAGTCAAGAGGAGAAAAAAATCTTTTCTGCTTCTGACTATTTCAGAGCAGACCTGAATAAATCGCTTGATAAATTAAAGCGAGCTCAGTAATATCCATTTGCATGATTTATTACTTTTCTCTTTTCTCTCTTTCTACCAAAAACTGTATGATGTCTGGTGTTTTGGTCTCAACTAGCCCATTTTTGTGAAGCACAGTTTTGTTTACAGAAACTTACATAATTCATTTTTTTTATTCATCCTTGTTTGGTTTAATTATTTTTGGATATTTAAAATGTCTTCTAGTTCTAGTGTTAAATGTTGATTAGAGTTTAAGGTTTATTGATATTTTATAATGTGTTTTTGCATTATTACACCATTACCATTTTATTGTGACACGTGCATTTCAGAGGTGATGCGAATAAATCTGGGTATTTTTCTTTAAAGTTCTAATAAAAGTTATTTTCTGTTTCAAGCCCTGCAGAAAAATAATAAAAGGGGAAAAAAATCCTAACAGGTACATATAAAACAAACTGTCACTTTTTTGATATATACCTTTCTACATCATACCATTGGACCTTTTCTGTGAGCCCTTTTTGTTTCATCCATCCATTTTCTTTACACCCTTGTCCCTTAATGGGGTCAGGAGGGTTGCTGGTGCCTATCTCCAGCTAACGTTCCAGGCGAGAGACAGGGTCACTCTGGACAGGTCACCAACAATACCTCTGGCACTGGACTGTGCTGTTTAAAGGGCCAGCATTATGTGCTTTCCAGGCACACAGTGGCATTTTATAGCACAATGAAGTAACTACATTAACTTCAGTTGTTATAAACAATAACTTAAAAGAAGTTTGACTTCCTAATTTAATACTTGGCATTTGGGTCTCTGTCTCTTTAAAATCTCTAGCTTGCTAATTGATGTTGGCTAGTCTGAAGGAGCTGAGTGTGGAAGTCGAGAGGGAGTGGTGTTCTGTGAGGCAGAAGCTGAGAAGTTTGGAAACTGCAGCTCAGAGGAGGAGCTTTGTCTCGAAGGCGGAGCTAGGTCCACCCAGGTATTTTGAACAGCTGAATGGTTGCCATGGAGATTAAAGGGTTTTTCAAACATGCAGAAAGAATCAAAGCAATACTCCAAGTATGTTTATGATGATGGAATAATATTACAATATAATGTAAAGGTCAAAAGAGTTGATTTTACACAACACTTCCCCTCTAAACAAGAGTCCCAAGTGTGCAGAGAAAAAACCCAGCAGCCTGGATCGTTGATTGATTGATCTTCACTTTCTCATTGTTTACGCCAGATTCTGACCCTACCTTCTGAATACTGCAGCTGAAACTGAAACCCATCATAACAGGTGAAGTTCTTCAAATACGTTTTTGGCCCAATTGTAACCTCAGCTTCCTGACAGCTGCACTCGCTTCAAAGTTGGAGATGTTGTGTGTTCAGAACAGAGCTACACAACATCAACAAGATCATTGTGAGAAAAATATGGTTTGGAATGCAATATTGATTGCGTTCTATCCCATGTGTCAGAAATTCATGTTTTTCACACCAGCTACACATCCATCCGGTTTGACAGAGTTTTACTACGATGTAGTCTTCTGTCTGCCTGCCTGCAGGGAGGCTGTGGCTGCAATGAAGTAGCTTACCAACCATCAGCGTGAGAACATGTGAATGACTGTAGTGTAAAGCGCTTTGGGGTTCTCTAGACTAGATATATGCTGTACAAGATCAGGCCATTTGCCATTACAGCAGAAGAGGTGCTCATAGATCATACTGCTTAAAATGCTGGAGGTCAAAGAGAGTGACTGAAGCATCATAAAGACAGAAGAGGGAGAAAAAAGTGATGTAAATGTATGTATCAAGTGGTAGGTGTCGTCTGCGTAGATAGAAAAACATCAGCTGCTAGAACTACTGTAAGAGTTAGGGTTAGGGTTTGGTTAAGGTACCATCAAGTTTTAGAAGACTAAGACTGAATCGATGCTTAGTGTTATGTTGAATTTTCATACGCAATGCCTAAAGGTTGAATTGGTTAAATTTACTTTACAACGCTTTTTCTGAGAAGCTTCTGGCTCTTAATCCATTTACAGGTAATGAGCCAATCAGGCAGTAAGAGAGGGTTTAGACCCAGCAATTCATGTGTTCTTCAAAGACACTCCAACCAAGTCAGCAAACAGTTTATAATAAGCATGTTCCAATTTAAGCTGCCCACCAACACCTTTGATCAAGTTGTGTCTAAGTAAACAACATTCAACTCAAACTATGCTTGATCTTTGTTTTTGAGGATCCTAATGGGAACATTGGAAGATCTCACGAGTTTAGGTAGACAGACGTGCGAGCCAAGGGTCTGAGCGCCTCACATTTTGTCTTTTTCATATCTGATTTAAATCAGCTGGCATCTGTAATGACCTACAAATACTCCATCACCAAACTGGAACAGTAAAATCTGAAATACTTAGACTGCAATCATGCAGAAATAACCAAGATTAGAAACTACAGCTGTTATCAGTTAAGCATATTACCATCATTGTACCAAATCTTCCCAGATTGTCATCCTTCAAAAAAGCCAATTGTTGTAACTCATCAATCTTTTATACGTTGCTGATTCTTTTATTCGAAACTTTGTAAACTCCTCTTTTACAAAACATTTACAACACAAAGCCAAAAAGATGGTTTCACTCTGTACAATCACAAAAAGAGAGGTTATGCGGGAAACAACCAAACACTTCACACGAGCTTCGCCTTTCCATCCCAGCATTGTGTCCATCCATCAGCAAAGGCATTTTAAATGCACAAGGGTTTTTATTTAATAATGAACTTCAAAAGTTATTCAAGAGAGGACAAAAAAAAGACAAAGTAAAATATGAGCAGCTGTGAGACTGCATAGCAGGTCAGATATTTTCAGTGAAATGAGAGTGGAGAAAAAAAACAGCATACTGACAGCAAGGGAGAGGTGAGAAAGTTCTTAAAAAAACACATAAAAAAGGAAACAGTTCAAAGGGACAGCAGTACAAGGCGGTGTCAGAAATCAGGGTGCCAAGAAAGCAAGAGGACAGATTTTCATGGGCGCACTGGAGTCATGAAGGCAAAGTCAAGGGAAAAGAAAGTAGGCTAAGTAAATCCGGAGGAGTGGATTTGAGGACTGGAGGGGGAAGTAGACTGGTATAGACCTTACTAGTTACCGACTTTGTGTATGAGATTAAAACTTTTTCAGGAGCTTTCAGCAAAGAAAAGAAGCAAAAATGACACTTTTATTGATCTTTCATCCAACATTTAGAACCACAACAGGTTCTGGTTCTGGTGCCTGGTAGCGTGTTATGTTCTGTCTGGTGTTGGTGCTTTTTTGTTTTCTAAGTATTTTTTGATTTCTTAAGACTTTGGTTACAGATTAACTTTATCAAAAGATAATGAAAGGAAGACTATAGGCATTGCTTTGAAGTTTGGGCATTTATATTAATAAGGTGATGTGATGGTGGATTGGGGCTAGCAGTTAGCCAAGTATCTAATTAGATGTGAGGCTGGTGGTAGCAACAAGGACTGAAGCTAGCTGTTAGCTGTAAAGCTAACCTGTGGAGATAGATGCCTGTCAGAAGTGGTCTGTGGTCACTGGGACTGATGGGAGGAGAGGCACATGGGGCACAGTTCCTTCGTCACTATCCCCAATTAAAGTAAAAGCTTTATAATGGAAACACTTATATGTCCTGAAAACGTCATCCAGAGTCCCAGTGACGCCTGGCTGACTAGATGTGGGGAGCAGAGTGTGTGGAGAGAGGTGGGCCAAAGCGCAGGCTTGGAACCCGAGTTTCTCTGTCATTATCTGAACCTCGACTCGTACACAAGCTAAAGGGTTTCTACTCATATTCCCACTCAAAGAAAGTCTAACTATTCAAGGTTTTTGAGATTAAATGTGGCATTATTTCTTGGAATGAGTTCTTACCCTCACCCAAGACTAAATTAAACAGTAAACTCATGAACAATAAGTAAACATGCTTTTGAATATATATGTATGACATCTGTTTGTCGCCTCAGGCTTCTTTCTTTCTTTATCTTGTATAGGCCATCTGCTGTTTTAACACTTTAATTACCACTGCTCAAATAAAAGTAATCTTTTGCCTGCAGCTTTTCTTTATTTGGCGTTCGCAGTGGTCTTTAAGCCTGTTTTTGTTGGCATTCAGCAGGGCTTTCATCATTATGCAGAGTCTCAGCTGAAATACCTTCTTTGCCTCCGTCGCGCGCCAATCTAAATTCTCCGCTTCAAAGTTACTTCATTGGCACTAAATAAAACCATTTAAGGGTTTCTTATAATAGTTTAGGTTTGTATAAATGTTAGCAATCTGAAAAAAGAAAACGGTTCTAATTATTTTTTCCCTTTTTGGAGGTCATGTCATTGAGTCATGAATATACACATTAAGTAACAATAAAAAAACATTTTTATGTTACTTAACATAAAAATGCATTTTCTGCATTTTACTGCATTTTCTCCTGTGTTTCTAACCTTAAGGTTTTTAAAAATTATGGTGGAAAATGTACATTTTCATTCAGGTGGTGGTTTCAATCATGTGCTGCTCATTTCGTCTTCTGCTGCTTGGCTTGGAGGAATCCTGGACGCAGCTTCGTGTCTAAGTCTTCATCAACACCAGAAAGTGGTGTTAATGCTCTCTATAGCTTTTTTTGACAGACAGCTACTAGAAGAGGTCTGAGTAGTAACTACATTTAGCATCAAAGTTGCTAAGTTGGTGAACGATGAAGCCAGTAGTGGCCCCGTTTGGTGCGACCGAGTTAGAGAAGAGGGGGGAAAAAGCGGATGCTTCTGCCTTTCTGTCAAATCCGAATCTTGCCATGGTTTTCTTTTTCTCTTTTCCTCTTTTTTTCTGCGAGAAAGATGTCAGGAAGCGGTTTAGAAAGGGTGAGTTAAAAAAATCTCTCACGCACTTCCTCCTTCTGTTGGCTTCCTCTTTGGATATGGAGGAGCTCTGATCAGTTTGGCACAGTTATAAAACACACAGAAGTTATTTGAGCTCTGAAAAAGAGAGCTTTGCCCTCTGAAACGATGTTTTTCGCCAAGAGAGAACAAGAAAAGAGTTCCTGTGAGAGGAAAAGCGTACAGAAAAAATTCCTTGCCTTGCACAAACTATATTTACTCTTTGTAAGAGTATATTTTTAAATGAAAAATAAACATTTTAATATATACTGTACATTATTTTCTTGTGCCTGTTTGGCTGTGATGGTGTGTTGTATAAGCAAACCTTTTTCCAAGTTTTAGAAGAACTCAACTAACTATGAAAGTCAAATATAACTATTATTGCACTTGATATTATAAACACACCAACAAACATCAGAGCTGCCGTCGTCTGCCAGATGCACTTAAGTTCTTATTTCGCCTTTTCACATTTATCTGTCCTTTTTTGCTACAAAGGCACCTTAAAGTTCCTCCAAAGTTCACAGCTGATATTAAACACACTGACTTGTTTACTCTGTTTTTCTGCTTATCTGTTTTTCACAAGCCAGACATGCCTGCTGACATAAATGAGATTCCAGCGTGAGTTTCAATCTGATAAAACCACAACCTCTGCTTCAGCAGCCTGTGCCGCTGTTTTCTTCCATCATTTAGTCTTATTTATTTATTTATTTATTTACATATTTAATATTTGCTATTTCAGGTCCTGTCATACACACAATAATGTAAAAAAATCTAAGAATAGAATGTCAAAAAAAGGACTTAAACATTCATCTAAAAGTTTAGAAGTCCACTTATCAAGACCCTAAAGATATTAATCCCACTGGATAAATAAACCTACAGTGTTTCTTAAAGATTATGCTTTCTTTTGAACAAGAAACTAAATTAAAAATGTTCATCTCAATTTTGAACAAAATCATTCGTAGATGACAAGATTTCACCTCCTACGTTCTGATTATGTTGATCTGGTTTCAGGATGAGATGGTTACGTCACTTCTATGCAAACAGGCTGTTACTGACTCAGAGTTTAGAGTTTAAAACTGTGCATCTGTTTGGCATGGAGCCATTTTGAAGAGTAGAAAGTTGTACTTACATCAAACTGGCTCCATACGGATGTGCAATTTTACAACCTTACATCTTTAACAGAAGACAAGCAAAAGTGGAGCTTCCTACAAAACCGGGATGCAGCGAATTGTTTCTGAATAGTAATTCTGCCAGAAATAATTCTTTTAGTAGCTCACCTCTTCTTGGTGAGGGACTGACTGTGACAGGATAATTGGGATGTTTTTGTAATGGCTTGTTTTCCAGACACCAAAAAAAACAAGAACTTGTCACTAAAATAGCCGGGTGTTTGTTTTAAAGTGTTTGTATTGTTTCCATTTGCAGTAGAGACTCAAATGAGACTACAAAATTGTGCAAAAAGTAAACTTTACATAACAAGTCCCTTTTAAAATCTTACATAGCGAGAAGTAAAAGAATCACATATTCACGTAAGAAAATGAATATTGCTTGAAAGCTACATGAATACACATGTGAACAAATGGGCATCAACATGTATTTGCTCTCAAATGAAGCATAAATGATTTTACTTGAGGTTGATTGTGGGCTGTCAACACGGTAAAAACCCACATGAAAATGAAAACGTTCCTCAGCTAAATTACCTTCCAGAGATTTAAAGATTTGACACAAACACCACAGAAATGTTTCTATCTGGAGAGATAAAGCGATCAAAATAGAGGAATAGTTTTATTTGGTGTAACTCTGTTTGTGTCGAACACAACAGTAAATACAACGTGAAGAAAGGAAATCATTGCACATTTATTTTCTCTATAGATTATTTCTCTCTCGATCAGACAGGAGTCATATTCTATATCTTGTTTGCACCGGGGCATTTAGTAGAACAAAACACTCTTTAAATTCAATCCCAGTAACCGTCGTCTCCCCGTATGCGTCCCGTCTCTCCTCTGTCTGCCAGCACAGAGCTGAATGGTTCATCCTCTTCAGCATGTGGATACTGATCCGATTGTATGCGCTATGTTCATCCAATGATTTCCACTCTTATCTGTGGTTGCATGACATTTCAAAGAAACCCCTTTGATTATTGTGTTTCCAGAGATTCAGGAGCGTTCGGGTCTGCGCTGTGCAAAGATCTTTTCTGTTCGCCGTTTCTCTCTGACAGGTGTTTGTACGAGTGACGGATTTTTATTTTATTATTTTTACCCACCAGGAAGTCAGATGACAATGGAGAAAACTACAATAAACTACAATAAAGTCTTTAATATTTCATCCTATCTTTCCTCCTCTGGAAACCCAAAGTTGAGAAGTGTTGGGGTGTGGTGGGAAAACACACTATTCACTGAATAATAAAACACCAAAATATATATTTTTTTCTTCTGGGGGGCAGAATGATCTGTTTTTAGTTTTTAGTTTGGCTGCAGAATATTTTGCTGGTTTCTCAGTGAGGCCCGTCCTGGACAGCAGCAGTAGTTTCCGTCGTGCCAAAAGCAGCAGTTGTGCTTTGGAACTGGGTTTTACAGATAAAGAAATAAATGATCATTAGCAGAACTTTGAACTGATTGAGCGAATGAGTGTTTGGACAAAAGCTCCTGATCCAGCTTTTGCTCTCATTAAAGCAACTTTTTAGTCATATTATTTTTAAAAGATGTTCTTCTGATAAAATTACTTCTTTTTTGGACCAATAAGGTGATTTTATTCATGTACAGTAATTAAAACAGACATTTCTCACACCCAAGTGTCACACAACCCAAAGAATGGATGCTTGAAGTAAAAGCCACTTATGGAAAACATTTTCTGTCATTTGCTTTTTTTGTTTGTTTCTGTTTTGTTTATTCAGAATAGAGAGCGAGAAAAAATAATCTGTTACAGCAAAAATGGAAGCTTTTATTTTATTTCATTTTCAAAATAAAAGCCTCATGATCGCCTGATGATATGTTTCAATCTGTCCTCTTGATCTGATTCCCCGTGTGGAGTGATCATTTGATCATTTTGACTCAAAAACTAATTTTATTTGACTTCTTCAAATGCACAAAACAGCTGACCGTTACAGTAACATGAGTAAATCCATTTCCTTTGCTTCCCACCTCTCCCTTCTGGTGCATTTCGGGCAGCGGAGGGGGGAGAAAGGAGGATTATGAACTTATTTTAAATGGAAACATTCATTTCCATGATATAAGTTTTCCGCTTTGCATATTTTGATAGCAGCTTGTGAGAAACTACAATAATGAGAAGGAGAGGAGTCCTCAGGCAGGCAGGCAGGCGTTGAGCCTCACCCTGGCCTGCCAGCACAGCAGGAGCGGCTCAGAGCTGGACGGCCTCCATGTGTTAATGCCTGCATATGCGCAGCAATTTCTCCTGCTGTTTCCGCTGCTGTAGCCGACGCTGGCTTTGCATTTCATGAGGATTTTTCTTTACGATTATAACAAACATCACCGAGCGGCGAGGTTTCATCTTCCAGCCCCCTTTCCAGCACTGGTTTCTTTCTAATTTAGTTAATTTTTTTATTTTTTTTTTTAATAAAGCATTTGCTCATATTCTCGTCTAATATTCCGACCACACCTAATCCTCGTTTCTCAATTTTACGTAAAGGTCAAACTTGAAAAGAGATTTGAATCCCAGTTGGGTTAACCTGATGGGATGATGGAAAAAGAGAGAAAGAAAGACGGAGAAGTGGGATTAATTTTTGCTGCAGCTCTTCCTCTCTCTCTCTCCCATCTGTTACCTACCTCTTCTTTCTTTCTTTTTATCTTTCTTTCTTTCCTCCTTCCTTCTTTCTCATTTCCGTTCTGTGGGTTTTTCCTCTGGCCTGCATCCAGAGCTGTGCTCACGGGGGACAGGGTTCTTTCATGAGTTATGAAATAATTAAGACACAGAGGTATAGCTGGAACTCGTATCGTCCAAACACCACGGAAACCATAGTGGAATAATAGCTGTAATATTTGCAGCGTGACTCTGTATGTTCAGCTTCTAATGTGTTTCCTGGAGAAAATGAATAACTCGACGTGTCCGAACGCAAGCGGATGCCTTTCAGGCAGAGAAGGTACAGGAATCAGAGAAGCGGATAGAAATCAGCCGCCAGGAAACTCTGGGACTCGTAATAGAAAGCAGGCGAGTGTTCGAGAGAAGACATGTTGAATATGTTTCCCTGTGCTGTCAGATGCTTCATTTATATTTTACATTAAGTTTCAGTAAAAGTTACCTGAACACAACAGACATTTCATGATAAGACAGTTTTAGTTTTATGTCTCCAATTAGATATTAGATAGACAGCCCATGTATTGCCATTATGTATTAGCTCATTTTGGGCTGTAAAGGATTATTCTTATGCATGTTGAACAGTCAGTGCTGTGGTTTTATTAACAAAACTTTACATAGAAATTATCCAAACATCTCAAAGGTTACTAAAGGTCACGTTACCAAGGAGACGATCATAACGCTGCTTCCAAAGAGAGATGGATTATAAAGTGTTTTACTCTAGATAAATCTTTAAACAACATAACACTACAGCTATATTTTGTTGCTTGGTAACAGTTAAAAGTGAACATGTTTAAAGTCTTGTCTAACTTCCCATTGAGAAAGCAATCCTTTCACAAAATGTGTATTTTATTGATCAAAACAAAACTAAATATCGGTTCCTCTGGTTTTTCTTTTCTTTTTTTGTGATTTGTTGATTGGAGAAATCTGCGCAAAAATCAACATATCCCTGCTTTTTTTTTTTTACACTAATATATACCTGCGAGTTTATTCCCGCTTTTCTGCAAACATGATCAGAAATGTTATTTTTAAGTGACGGCTGGCTCCCACCTACAGGTGGCAGTATTTATTTTCTTCTGCTTGACATTTTTTTCCAAATCTTTTATTATTTTATATGTGTTTTTTTTGGAGAGAGATTTAAAATATCGTGAAAATGTTTCAAAATCGTTGATTCTGACTGAAAAAATTAAAGAACAATCCTAAAATCTTTGAACAGCTGTTTGATGTCAGATGAGTATCTGATAAAAAAATACAAAGTAAATTTTTTTGTTGTCACTATCAGTTGTGACAAAGTCAAGACTTATTAATGCCAAATAAATTTACAGTAGATGAGTACTGTACAATTACCACAGTAATGTCCTAATTGTAGGAAACAAATGAAACCTAACTGTAGGACATTACTGTCCTAGAATTACTTCCACCTTTTGGGTTGAAAACTAAGAAAAAAAGGACAATAATAGAATGCCCATATTAGTATAAGTATATATATTTTTACGGAGATTGGCATAATGTGTGCCTGTGGGTACGGTTTATGAAAAGCCAGTTAAACATGGAAGAGCTTTGTTCAGAGATCCATCACAACCAAACAGACTGTTGGGTTGTTGTTAGTCAGCATCCATAACATCAATGTCTGTAACTAACACTGAGAAAATCGACTTACATCAGTGCAGGTCCTGTGATTCCAGCTCCGATACACTGACCCACATCTGGTTGCATTAAATCTTTTATTGGTCTCTTCTTACTTGCAACAGAAAAGTTTCTCTTGGGGAGACGTAGAACACGGCGGCGCTGCTCAGAAGCCGGGAGTGAAGTTTGAGAAGTCGGCGAGCCAAATGAAACTTTATTCAGGAGCCGACGATGTTTAATATTCCATCAAAGGGTTTGGTTCAAACAGGGGGAGAAATGCTTTGAATGAAATCCAGTCCTGATGAATGTTGATTCCTGGCTGCCGTTTGCGCTGCAACGAATGCAATTTAATTAACCTTGAAGATTAAATTAAGGAATGAATTCACAGTTTTTATATCGGTGGACATGAACAAAATAACTTATTAAGAAAATGTCATTTTCTGATTTAGTTTGAGGAATTATGAACTTAAAGAAAATACACTATTTAAGAGGAATGTTATATCTTACAGATTTGTACTCAATATTGTTTGAATAATTTAGGACCAAATCTTAGAATCAGAACCTAAAAAGGTAAATAAACTTATTTAAGACGGTTGCTGTCTGACTGAAGAGAGTTCTTGGAACAGGTTGCACCGACTCTCAGACCTTCTCAAAACAGTAAAATGTGAAGACAGTTTTTGCCATAAAACGTTACCTTTGTTTGGACCCGACCAGTCTTAGCGCTGTCAATCACACTTGTGTGCACGCTGCTTAATGTGCCAATGGTGGAGAAACAACTTGATGTTCCAGGAAAGCTGTCATTGGTGGCTATGCAAACTAGCATGAGCATTGATGTTAGCAGGAAGAAGCAATAGAGTATGGAGGGTGTGAGCAGCCTGTACATAAGTATGATTGAAAACACTAAGACCCGCCTCCTGGCTCTGATTGGTTGTTCCTGACTGAGTCGTGTATTTCTGTATTTAGCACTGAAAGAAGGTATTTTTTTCCATAGTGTACTGTTGTGACGTAGTGACAGTTTTAACAAACATGTTTAAAAAATTATCGAATAATTATAAAAGTTTAATTCCCCAGCTTTACGAATATTAATGAACTTAAGTCATTTGTCTCCAAGGAGTATACTAAGAATATTTCTGGCATTAAAAGGTTTTTTGCTAATATTTTGTGCTAATTTTTGAGAAAACACATGTATTGGCACTTTAAGTATACTGAGTAGCTATAAGCTAAAAAAGAAAACTTACAAAGCTTAAACAAACTGTGTAACATAATGTCAAGACTGGTACTTTTCTATAAAGATCAAATAGTCTACCTGCTCCGTGAAAATATATCCACTATAGTGACTGATTTAAGAAAGCTCAGGTTTTCTGGAATAATACGTAAAATCCAAATAATAACCCACTGATGTAGCACTTTCTTCACAGCGTGCAACAGCTAGCATTCACACAGCGCTGCAAGCTGCTGCATACACACACAACCTGAGAGCTTCCTCTCTGGTCAGCTGTGCCTGTGGGAGAGTGTGTGTCAGACAGCCACAAATGTTACACACACAAACATGCACACACGCATACACACACACACACACACACACACACACACACACACACACACACACACACACACACACACACAC
>CAEGAF010038400.1:0-10015 GCA_903067075.1 Micropoecilia bifurca | reverse complement strand
TCTTGGAAGAAACTGAAACGTAAGGCCACGCTAAGTGTTGAGCTGGTTTTGGTCGGCATCACCTCGTTTCAGTGGGCGAGTTCAGGAACAGGCACTGGGTTCAGAGGTCACAGAGGAAGATGAAGAAGGTGGGAGGGAAATAATAAAAAGCTGTACATAGAACACTTCTTTGAAGGTAGCTCTATAAATGTGGTTATTTTGTGTTATGCTACAAGTTGTGCTGAAACTGCACTTGACGAAAGCTGCACAGACAGCTTTCGTCCAATCTGACCAAACTTCAACTGTTTCACAAAGACGAATGAGAAAAAAAAATTCTCTAGCTGTCCAAAGCCGAGAAAGACAGTAGCTGTATTTCAAATTACAAATGTCCGCAAAAGTTTGTCAATATCCTAGCAATGCCAAAAAATAACAAAACAAAAACACACAAGTTAGCCATTGTGCTGGTTCTATTAAATAAGAAAACCAGTTAAAATCATACATTAGTAAGTTTTGTTCACACAATAATTCATTAAAAACATGTCATGCTCCTCCAACTACTTCCTGTTGTTTTCTTCTTTGTGGTTTGTGCCAGCGGTAACATCCTGCTGTTGATCATCTGACTCGTGTGATGCAAAAAAAGCACTCCCATTGTAGTTTTGCAAAAGTAAACCAATTTTGAAAATGGCCGGAAAAACATGTCTAATCATTTCACTTTTTGGTGAAAAACAAGTTTTATTGAAATTCACTTGTTTCCATTACGCAAAATTTACTTTCAAAGTGTCAAATTGAGCAATTTTATGGCCAATAGAAACGCAGCTTGAGGTTACACTTAGGAATGCTGAAGGCAAATGCATGCCAAACTTTTCAGATTTTTATTATACTGAACACAATTATCCTTTATTCTTCCAGTTCACAATTAAGCACCATTAAAAAGAAGAAAAGAAAATTATTGAAGTCTGTGGTTGTAACATGACTAAATCAGTGCGAATACTTTTGCAGTGCCGCTGTACATGTTCACGGATATCTGCATGTCCCTGTGTGGACGGGATGAAGGCTCCTGTCGCTGATGGCAGAAAGCCCGAGCCGGGGCCTTCACTCCAATGCTCCTCATTATCAGCTCATAATGGCTGGCAACATTGTCATGCCACCTTGGCTTGGTCTCATTAGCAGCTGGCAGCAAGGTTGGGAGATGGAGTGGACGCTGGCGTCATTCCACCTTCGCTCAAGTACGGGCATGGGAGTGAGGAAGGAAGCCGAGAAGGTGGCATGAGAGAGAAAAAATCTTCATCTCTGTAGATTTAATTAAAACGGGGGTGAACAGATGGGGAAGATGGAGTTAGGTCCAACAGGAGACAGCTCATCTGTTTGGGCTTCCGCTTCTCTCTGCCCATCTCAGTCCCCCCACCCCTCTTTTTTTAAGATAAATTCTTGGCTTTTAGACAGTCAAAGCTTCCACACTGGAACTGTGACAAAAAAAACTTAAAAAAAAACTGAAGTCGTTTGTAAGCTCTCAAAGGAACGCAAGCCTTTCGTTTGCTGTGGATAATTCTGGGCGGGGCGGCTATTGGCTAACCGTGCTCTGGGACGGGGATGATGTGCTGCCGAAGAGTGGCTAAGCTCTTATTAAAAGGTAATCCAGGCAATCCTTGTGTAAAATAACAGAGCTATTTGTTTAAAATAGAGGAGAGCAAAGCAAAGATGGAGGCAGACAGAGGGGAAGGTCACACAGTGTCAGAGTTTGAGATCAGAGAAACAGATCAAGCCTGCCTGTGGCTCTTTTTTCCCCTCCTCACTCCCAGAAGAAGTCGCTTTTCATTCAAATGTAATCATCACCGCGCAGTAATATGACCTTCATGGCTGCATGGTAAAAAGAGTGAAAGCAAAGCATCCACCTCCTTCAGTCCCTGTGGCCATTTCAGAGTGTACAAAGGGATCACAGGCACAAGTGAAAACCACCAAATGAATTCAAAGCAGCGCCGAATGATAATATATATATATATATATATAAAACCCTTTTTGCTTTGCAAAGACATGTAAATGTGTCTAGAGTGCATAAGCGGTAAAAGCTGCAACAATTTCTAGTATTTTTACACTGTGTTTGACACACTGTATCTTTGATTGACATTTGCAGCAAGAGCATTATCATAATCCCCTAGCAACCACAGCCACACATAAACATAAGTCATAAGAAGAAGAAAAAGAAGAAAAGAAGTGCTCCACCTTGTGCAACAACGCCACTACTTTAGCATTTTCTTCTAAAGAAAATTTCTGCCTTAGCTCAATTCCCTGCTACATTAATCTCATTATCCTTTGAACCTTTTCACCGTTAATGCCAAATGCAATTTGTATTCTGAGGCCAGGCGAAAAGCCCTAAACTGATTATCCCAATTTGAACCGTGGCAGTCCTAGATATTGTTGCGTCTGAAAGGGCCATCTAGCTGGTGAATGGGCTCTCTCGCATGCCTTCTGAGTTTCATGACACAATGTTGCGTCTGCTTTGCAAGGGGATAAATTAAGCGTGTGAAAGTCTAAGCAAAGCCCTCATTTTCCAGTTAATCAAATCTTCCCCTAATCAAATTAGCGCACATAATTCCTCTGGATGCGTGGTACAAAAACAGCATTATCCCCCTCTCTCCGGAGCTGAAAGGCAGGGAATCAGCGTGGTGCCTCTCTCTACTCTGCATGAGCGGCCTTCAATAGGAGAGGAGGGGGGCTGGGGCGAGAGCGAAAGGGGGTAAAAGGGAGTCCAGGGGTTGATGGTGTGTGTCTGTGTGTGTATGTGTGTGTGTGCGTGTGTGTTTGAGGGGGTGGGGGTTAGGTCTCTTCCCAGTGGCCTAACAGAGAAAGGCGAGGCCGGGGTAAACTTTGGCAGCGTTTAAGTTCCCAGCTCATTAAAAACCCTGGCTCAGTGGCTACCTCCAGGGAGCACTGAAGCGTTGGCTAATGAGGTACTTGTTTAATTTTCTTTCAAAGGACTGGACATCTGTGACACCCCCTCTCCCATCCCCATCCCTATACACCAATACTCCCCGCCCGCCCTCCCTCAACCCCAACCCAAACGGCCCATGCCTCATCTTTTTTTTCTTCAAACCCCACACAAAGCCCATCCATCAATGGGCCGCAGGGTTCTCTCTGGTTTGATGAAGTGTCTCCCTCTGAATGAGGCAGATAATACATTTGGAGGAGTGCAGAACAATCGCCATTAACTCTGATCCCTTCCCCCTGCACCCCCCGATCAGTCAAAGCCCATCATGGAAATTCAATAGTGGTCAAGCTAAATGAATAAATGTTCACAGTGCGGGGGAACGTTCTAATTGATTTCCCTTCATGAGATAATCCACTTTCTCATCCGCGGAGGTCCTCGTCGCTTCCTTAAACCCCCCCTCCCCGTCACTGCCCCTCCATGGGGTTGCCGCGAGTATCTGGGGGCGTCATAGATGAATAGCTGCTGTGCGTTCATCTATTGGACAAGTGTCAGGTTCGTCTCCCCCGTTCTGATGCTGCAGAGAGGGTAGAGTCTACTCAGTGTGACCCCGCCAGTCAACCTCTGCAATGCCGACTCTTATGTGAGACTCTGCCCTCGTATCTAAGCCCCACAGCGTCTCATGAGACATTAAAAGGCGCCTCGCTCTCTGCAGGGTTGGCGTAATTGGAATTCAAAGCAGCTAGTGCGGCGTCTCTCTTCATTGGTCACTTCCACTTATTTCATAATGCGTCTCGATTCTTTCATTATGAGAGCTGTCTGACTCATATTTGCACCTTGATGCCCTCGTAATGTCTAAGAGCGTGGGAAGAATACCAATGCGCTCTTTCCGCCGCCTGCGATCTCTCGCTTGTCCTCATCTGCAGCCCTTCCGCGCAATTCACAGCTAACAAGGTAGAAAGGATGGAGTAGTTACGCGAGAAGCGAGAAGGTGCACAATGAAGCGCGCCGGGTCAGAAATATGAGGCCAGTGGAAAGGGCTCATGAAAACATTTGTCAATTTCCACAGTGTAAACAGGTTGTAACAATGTGCGTGGGGGTTAGTGGGTCAAACCCATGGATCATGCATCAGCTGGCGCGTGGTTATTGTTCAGCTCATCCTGTCAAAGCAAAGGGGGCAGAAGGGTGTGAGCTGCAGCGTGTGCGACAGAGAGAAGATGTGAGGAGAGAGGGACAAAGGCCTTCAGGGCAATTGGGGCAAAAAACACTGAGCTATTATTAGCATGACACCAGAAACACCATCTGGGATGCTTAATGAGCCTTAACCACCATGTTAAAAAGAGCCTCGAGTTAATTTCCTGAAACAATATGCTTATAAAAGACGATCAGGTTGTAAACCGAAATCGCTGAACAATAATGGTGCACAAATAATTTAGCCAGAATTGGAAAATGTAGCAACCTGTTGCATCTTATTAAGAAACACTGATGTGCAACTTTTGTTTTTAGGAGATGGAAGCACCCATCCACAGCCTTTACCTGCTTGACTTCGCAGGGTCATGGAACAGCCAGCGCCCGTGTCCGGCGGTTATTGGTGTGAGGTGTGGAGTACGCCCTGAACAGGCCGCCAGTCCCTCACAGGATATGATGGAAATATGTACTTTACTCAAATGTTACACAAATCTGCCTGATTCTAAGGCAATAAGGAAAATCATAAAATAAAATGAATTTAGACTAACAAACTGTAAATTATAATTAGGGACGAACCGATAGTTTTCTGCCCCATTACTAATGTTTAAAAAGTATGACTTGCTGATTCTGATTTTGTTTTGTTTAAAAAGTCGCTAAATAAAAGAACAAAGATGCTAAAATGGCATCAGACGTAATCTTGTGGTCAGTTCTGTCACTCAGCGCTCTCTCAAGGTAGACCAAAACGGGAAAGTGACTGATTTTCACACCTTTGCAGAGGTAGATAGGATCGGTGAAAAGGATTGGTTTCACATGTAATGGGCTCGAGGCACAGGAAGCGATTAACAACAGCAAAATGTGACAGTTTTCTGGCACTTGAGGTCAACCTAACTCACAGGAAGCTATAGCAATGGCAGCAACATTGTTGAAAGTTGAACAATTTTCAATTTTCTTGTGTTGCATCGCTATCCCACGTGTGCATGCCCACATGTACGAGTTCAAAATGTCACATGCATGAAAAGGCAAGCAATTGTCAACTCATCACGCAAGTTCCATTTGAAATGAATGAAGAATGTCACGATCAGTGTTTCTGTGTGTTTATTTTTGAGTTTTCTCTGTGATCCTGTTCCCTGTGAGTCCTGTCTCTGCGTCCTCCCTGTTAATTGTTTCCCAGGTGTGTGTCATTCCCGTGATTACCCTGTGTGTATTTAGTTCCACCTGTTGTCGCTATTCCTCGTCGGGTTCTTGTCGTTGTCTAACGTATGTCGAAGGTGTCTGTTTTGCTGGCCAGTAGAACTGTTAAGTCCTGGTCAGCTTAGCTCTTGTTGTCAGTCTCTTTGCTACCGGTAGAAGTGTTAAGTCCTGGTAGCTTAGCTCATCTAGTCAGTCCTTATCATCAGTTGCTACTGGTATTAGCTGTGTGCTAACTTCTCTGCCGTGCTGCCTGTTTTTGCACTGTCTGGGCTTTGTCAATAAATCACCATCACCATAACATGGGTCTCAGCATCTCTCCTCACCACCAATCACCACACCTTATGACAGAAGGACCCGACCCGACCGAGGTGAGGAACGCAACCACCATGGACCCAGCAACAACCGCCACAGCTCCACCCATGTATCCATTTCTCAAGTCCAAGGACATCTACAATATAGAGTTCGAGGAGGATTTTTAGTACCTATTCGACATGTTTCACGCCGTCCCGTTTATGCTGGACCTTGTTCATGAACTTTATGAAGAGTTTCAGCAGAAAAAAGTATTCACCTCACCTGTTCCCCTTCCGTCTCTCCGCTACATCACTCCGATGTCTCCAGCCGCCACAGTCTGCCTGTCTCCTCCGTCAGTTCCAGTTTCAACTCCAGCCGTCACTCCCAAACCGTCTCCAGTAGCCACAGTCCGTCCTATCCCAGCCATATCTGCTTGCCCCACTCCTGTTGCCACAGTTCCCCTGGCCGTGGGGTTTCAAGAAGCCAGGCTGGCGCCTGGTCATCAGGCTGGACGGCTAGTGGCATGGCCCGCCCCCTTGGTCCAGCTTCCGGAGCGTCCTACCTCCGCTGCCGGCGAGCAGCTGTCTGAGCCTCCAGTGTCTGCTCTATCCGAGCCTCCGGAGCCTGCCGCTGTTGCGGCGTCCCCACCTCCAGAGCCTGCCGCTACATTTGAATAGTCCATACTAACTTCCTCTTTCCTTAGCATCATCTTGTAGAAGCCTCAGGAGCCGATAATGTACAGCCAAACAAATGTGCTGTGATCTCGGTAGCGAGAATCCTGGAAATGTGGAATGGTCTGCCTCGTGGTGACCCATGGCCTGGCCTTGGATTTATTTCTCCAAGCTGGTTGATTCAGTGCGCAGGTTGGCCTGAGGCGGTGCAGAGCTGCTGCAGACAAACTGGGCTGAGATGCTGATCATGGGGGTGGAGGTCAGCACTAAGGGACAGCATGAGGGCAAAGGTGTGGGGTTTATGTCATCCACCTCCTGCCTTCAGGCTTTTATCAAGCAGGCGGGTTCAACAGGGGTCAGACAGCTTCGTAAGGTGATTTCAGGCATCAATCACACTGAGTGGTTAACTGAATAAGCTTGTTCACATAGAATGTAGATGGATGGATTGAAAGTGGTACATTTTAAACAATGTGTGTATGTATGCTTGCAGAAAATGTTAGAAATTTCTCCTATTTTTGTTTCAGATCAAACAGTGGTTAACAGGCTATTTTGTAGCCTATTAACCACTTATAGAATTAAGGAATCCCGTAAACAAAAACTTTCTGACAGCAGGAAGTAGGCTAAGGGATCTTATAAGAAACACATTGTTCCCCAGTGTAACGAGATTAAAGAAAAGTCGAGAAATAAAGTTACTGACATCTATCCAGAAACTATTTCTAAGGCTCTGGGACTTAAATGAGCCATGGTGAGAAAATCCATCTATAAATGGAGAAAACACGGAACAGTGGTGAACCGTCCTCTGCGTGGTAAACCTCAACAGACTGAGCAAAATGGCATCAGAGTTCCACGGCCAAAACCACTGCTGACCGAAAATAATCGAGAACACAGAGACCTGTTTTGCATCCATTCGTCGCTCTATTGTAGCGTTTGGTGTCTATCTCCAATGGTCATTGGGCGAGAAGTAGGGTACACCCTGGGCATGTCGCCAGTCACTCTGGTGCACAAACACACTCTAACATAAGACCATTTAGAGTAATTAGTCAAACTGTCTACCAAAAGGTCTTGACTATTCTCAAGACTTTTTGGTAGATTGACGAAACAAAAGTGGAACCTCTCATGACATCGGATGCAAAGAAAACATCGTACTTCATGAAAAGAACAACTGATGATGTTGGCCTTGTTTATGCTTCAGAATCTGGACAACTCACAGAAATTGCCAAAACTCTTAATTCTGCTCTCTGCCAGAAAATCTCAAAGGACGCCGTGCGGGCATTCGGTTGTGAACTTAAGCCCACGCATAGAATGTGACTTTACAGGAAGCAGATGCCTTTTCACAAAACTGCATAATTTGTACAAATGTATTTGCTTCCAGTGAGCTTTAAATAATAAACAAGTGCAACCTCCCTGCGTCCATCACAGCTACAAGTGTTCTGTCACAGTAAAACTTCTTTTCCAATGCAGTTAAACTCAGAAAATTGTTATAACTTGAAGATAAAGCACCACAGAGAAGCAACCTGCAGACACTTGTCGATCATGGCTCGGGGAGCTGGATAGAGTTGTTGCTAAAATAACGTGCTGTCAAAGTAGAAACCCATCAGTGAAGGTGCTGAAAGGTCAGTATTCCAGGCTGCAGCACACAGAACATCCCTGCGTGAGTGGAGGATGTTAGCCCACAACCGTGCTTGATCGGGGCATCGCCTTCAGCTAAACTGCTGGCCGGAGCCACCCGTGGTGGTGGGAGGAGATCGGTTTGTTTCTTTGTGGGGCTTGAGGGCTGCTAAAACTGCCTCCTGGACACCTGCCAACCCTTCAACTGACTCATCAACAAGAGCCCAGGAGGACACCTCCAGATACACAGAAAGTACATCCTTTCATGCCTCTGATATACCTAGAAGTGGGGTTAGGCCTTGATAGGCTGATCTACAGTGGGTTCTTTTTCTTTTCTCTGTCTCCTGAAGGCATCATGTTGGCAATGATGCATGACACAGCCCGAGGCGCATACACGTGGGTCCAGCACAGAGCCGTAAGCCCTCTGAATCCATGTCTGTATTTGAACAGAGTTTTATTGGAGCGGACAGGACAGCAACAGCCTTGTTTGAAATATCAAGAAAGAAAAAAACAAAACACTGACGCTGCATGAAAACAAAACACGGGTCCAAAGCCAGACCAACCACTCGCTCAGAGACGTATTATGTGGTCGAGAAGCTGGCAAGGTAGGGATCAAAAGCCACAGAGCCGAGTTTCATAAAATATGTCCTCAATTATGTCAAACCAAGGCCAGTAATCAAGCAACCTCAAACACGTCATTTCATATTTGTCTCTTTTAATACCGAGTGACAGGCAGAACAATCAAATTACATTCCTCTCAGAAAAGCCACAAGTGTAATTATGCACTAAGTAGAAACAAATCAACACACGCAGGGCAGCCGTCAAGCAATGATGGCACAGTTTATGAAGAGAGCAGAGAACAGACGACAACGGAAAGGAACAGTTATATGTTCACTCTTACTTTAAAGTACTTTAGTAAACAGATCTACTATTGAAAAAAAGAGCAGAATATCTCTAAAGTGAAAGTAAACAGGGCGGTGTCTGTAGTAAAATTTCAGGAGCAAATTATTTCCAATTTTTCCAGTGAATGTGAAACACTCACTGCTGTGTGAAACGCTTTATGCAAGAAGGTGGTATTTTTCTGTCCCTCTATATTACTGTTTTTAAACTGGATTTGTAATACATCAGAGATTTAAAATTGGCTGCAAAAGGCTGATGAGCCATTTTAATAAAGTTGATATTATCTTTGTGTTGCATTTGCAATTTACAATAAAGTTTCCTATATACAGTATGTACAGCTCTGGAAAACATTAATAGACTATTGCACTGAAACCCATTTAAAACCTGATGGTCATTCCACCAAATATTGGTTTCTGTACTCCTCCTGAGTTAAAACATGAGTATTGTTTTGAAATGAATATGAACTTTTTTTCTTTGCATTATTTGATTTCTGAAAGCACTGCATCTTTTTTGTTATTTTGACCATCCTCTTTTTCTGCAGATAAACGCTAAACTTTTGCTTGTAATTTTGGAGACATGTTGTTAATGGGCTGCTGGATGAATGACTGCCGAGTGCCCCAAGCACCAGGCTTAGCACGTTTTCTGGGGGAAACATTGAACAATGTTCATTTTACTCAAACATGGCACTCAAACACAGCTGATCGTTTTGAGTGGTCTCTGAATTTTTTTTCAGAGCTGTACATTAAGTGGAGCATCATGACGAAAGCCGTAATGCTCAGCTTGGGATAGCAAATTTGCTGAGCCTCACTTTGGCACTAAGCCAACAGATCTGAGTGCCACACTGCTGGACAGGACACTTTTTTTTTTTTAAATGGCAGAAGTTACTCACAGACCAGTTAATTAATTAACTATGCGTCTCATCAAGAGATGTAATTAAACCCTGTATCCAAGGTTAGGGGGGGACATTTTTGAAATGACAGCCATCCGTGTGTACCTGACAAGCTCTGAAGGTTTGAGACAGCAGGATCATTTACCATCTGCACAGGGATGTGATTCCTGCTGTTTAACATAGACACTAATTACACTGACACCGGAAACTCAAGCTTACAACAGGCGCTGATGTTCATCTTGTTACGCTGCTGATCGCCGTTCCACACAGCTGTACTTCTGACTTACATGCTAAATGTTAATGCTCTCTAGTACATAATGTTTATAACAAATATTAGGCTGAAGTATGGAACTCTCTATATATATCTCCTTTCCT
>CAEGAF010038384.1:0-19320 GCA_903067075.1 Micropoecilia bifurca | reverse complement strand
TTTTTTTCACAGTACAACCTCAAACTTCCATGAATTTTATTGGGATTTTAAGGGACAAACCAACAGTGCAGAATTGTGATGCAGGAAGGAAGTGATATATGGTTTTTAGTTTTTATTTTGTATATAAAAATCTGAAATTGTGGCATCAGTCAAAACCTTGTACAACAGCTTTTGCCGCCGTTAAAGCTGAAAGTTTTTTGGGAGGGGCTGGAACGTGTTTATTGTGTCTAGAGAAGGAAATGTTTGTTGAAATTTCTTTGCACCTTAGCTGAAGATCATGTAGATTCAATTGTCTGTTGCCTGCAGCTTGCTGGTACTGCCATATTAAAGTCAAGTATGGGCTTTGACCATGTCATTATTAGACTCAAATGCTCATGGTGCTGTGGCTCTAGCTGTGTGTTAAAGGGGCCATCTTATGTAAAGTCAACATTGAACTTTACCTCATGTTATAATATTATTCCCTTACATTGAGTGTTGCCTTGATTTTTTTAATCTGTGTTTGAGAAATCCTTTAATTTCCCATGGCAACCTTTCAGCTATGCAAAATGCCTGGGTGGACCTAGCCCCGCCTTCGAGGCGCAGCTCCTCCTCAGAGTTGTAGTTTCTGGCTCATAGATTAGCCTTCCCCCAAAATTCCCCATTTCAGCTCCTTCAGACTAGCCATTTTGTAGCAATTAACAAAAACCTGAAGGATTTACACGTCAGCTGAACTCAGTGTAAGAGTTACTTATCAGCAGAATGGCAGAAAAATCTTTGTTAAAAGGTTAATAGAGGAGCCATGTTGTGATGACTACAGCATGCTAATACATAGTTGTATTTTTTAATTTATGAACCCATGCTTTCATTCCTGAAGGTGGAATTTCAGAAAGAGTAGAAGTTTTAAAAGAGACAGAGGCCTAATTTCAAGGCATTGATATAGTCAAATTTCTTTTAAGTCATATTTGATACATATATATCATTTCAATAACATAAAATTGATTTTTAACCCTGTACTATAGGCTTTTCTATCGCTTATCTCCTACTTGCCTGCATTGCTCCTTGCTCTCATGATTCTCTAATGTTCTCTAACAACCCTCTGATGTCTTCAAGCAACAGCTGCATTTATACTGAGATTAAATTACACACCGGTGGAGTCCATTTACTGCGTAGTAAATGGACTCCACTTTACAACCAACTTCTGAAGCAGTTGGTTACACTGCATTGTTATCTAGGGACATTAGTATAAAGGAGTATTATCATCTTTCACTGCTATGTGACTACCCAAGTATGCCCTATTTTGTGTCAGTCTACCTCATGCAAGGTCAATAAAATAAAATTTGTGGTTGTGAGGTGAGTGAATGTGAAAATGGTTTTGCAGAGCTCTGTGTTTTGAAATATTCAATACTAGGTTTGTGTGTTGTTTGCTATCCGTTTCAGCTTTCATAACAACAGAGTTATTTTCCTATTTTATCCCACAAATATGAGCTACTGTATGGCTTCTCATGGTTCCTGTTGCTATGTCTATAGTCAAACAAATTCCTCTATGATTTGAAGAGGAATCTGCATCCAGCACAGACTGCCTGGAAACACAGTCTGCTGGCTCTAAGCACCATGAATCTGTAGTGAGCACTAAGCTCAAAATCATGCAAGTCTGATTTTAACGTGACAGTTGTCTAGAAAAAATGGCATGAAGCTCATTATTCTTTGTGAATGCCACTATTTGACTTGCTGAAAAGCAGTGGTGGACAGCACTAGCTGAAAAGTTAGTTGTGCTAACACTAAAGGGATTTTCATAAACATTAGTTCCGCTATCTAGCTTCTGCTAGATACCAACACGGTATATAGTGGAAGATAATGCTAAAGCTTCAATTCAAATGATATCTTGCCCTTGAAAGACTTCAACTCTCAAAAACCAATTTAAATTTGATATTCATGTTCTACCCTTATTTATTGTACTTATGTTTACATCTTGTGCTCTATTGTCAGTGTTTAATCTTGTTCCTGTATGTTTCTTGTTTGACATGAAGTCACTGGGGGGGACAAAGCAAGAACATGAGGAGAGGAAAAAGTCTTCACTCACTTCAAATAGGATGAGCATAAAAGTCTAGTTACTTGAAGGATTTGTACGCTGACAACTGAAACTTCAACACATACCAAGAACTTTATTCAACCGAAGATTAAAAAACAACCAATTAAACTAGTGCTTTAGAATTTATTAGTTAATTAAGAGGAAGCTAAGGTTGCTAAATGTCTTCCAACATAGCTAAAGCGCTGCCTGGGAACTCAGCTAATGCGCTATTAGTGCATTAGCAGGTTGGCGAAAGTGTGTCCCTATGCTGTTCAAAGCCATAACTGATTGCTCCAGGCAGTGATTTTTTTGTTTGTTTGTTTCCCTCCATCAGATAAACCACTAACAAAGGTCCAAAGGCTGGTTATGAGTGGAGCATCTACTAAACTCCTTGTTGCTGTTAAAATATGTCCCAGACTTAGTCAAGTTATCACCTGAGGTTTATCTCTTCTGTATGTTTTATGGGAGTTTCCTTCTCCTCATCAGGCTTAAATCAGATATGAAACTTAGAAGATTATTTATTGCACTCTTTTTGCTTACACGTATTGAAAAGCGTTGATGTTCATGCAGGCAGAAAATGATTATTGCCCAATGTTTAAGTAAATGAGCCAGCAGTATTTAAACTGAAACTCTCTTTCAGAAAGATAAATCAGTTTTGGTGGCAGCTCCAAGTTTATTTTTTTGGGGTTTTTCACAGACCGACTGGACATTAATAAACATAAAGATTTATGAGATGGATGGCAGCCATATGAAAGTTAAGCATTGTTTGTAAAAATTCTATTTCAGACTATTATCCAAGTGCTCCACAGTCCTTGATGCTGACCCTACTTTTTTATTAAAATTTATTTATGTCAAAATCTTGAAATCTTTTAATATTCCTTTACGTTCTTCTTCATGTCACCTATAATGACTCACTTAAAATGCCTTCTCCAACTGCCAACCTCTCTGTTTATGAGGAGTTTGCGGAATCAAAGCTACAAAGCATTTTAATTACTCTCGTCTCTCTTCAGCAGCAGTTTTGGGGTTAGACTGGGTGAGAATGTACAATGCCAAGAAATCCACTGCACTGTTTAATGAAGCATGCCCAGGCCCTGTTCAGTGCCAGTTTGAGCTAAAGATTTAAAGTGAGTCGAGGCCCAGAGGAAAATGACTAGATGCTACGGCAGAACAATACTGGCACTTCGTGCTGGCAGTGGAGGATAAATCAAGTCTTTGCGGAGAAAAACTTCAAAACAAGATGACAGGTAAATGTAGTCATAACTTGTGGTTCATCTAAAGGGTGATGGCGGTTATTGTTTCATAAATGTGTCTGGAGTCGCTACATGGATCTGTACACACAAGCGATCAACGAAACCTGGAGCTGCCATAGGAGAGTGGAAACCTAGAATGACAGCAGACTGGATGTCAATACAGAGATATTCTGCCTCTATTTAACAGGTTGTGGCGTCTTATAAAATGATCACAAATGCTTGATGGTAGATGAACGGACCAGCAGCTATTAGGTTTATTGGGTAATCAGGTTGATTTCGATATATTTTCTTTCATTTAAAGTGGCAGTACTGTGTACTTTTCAGACAGTGCCATTTTATAGTAAAATCAAGTAACTATGTTACATTAAGTTGTAATTTAACACCTTGAAATTGGGCCTCTGTCTCTTTAAGAAAGTCCTGCATTTTCTGACTCTCTGCCTTCAGGAAGTTATCACAACATGATTCCTTTATTAACCCTTTAACAACGTTTTTATCAGCATTACTCTGAGAAGTGGATTTTATATTGAGTTCAGGAGATGTGCAGTTTTACCAGGTGTTTGCTAATTGCTGCTGGCTAGTCTGAAGGAGCCAAGTGAGGAGCAGCTGCATCTCAAAGGCAGAGCTAGGTCCCACCAGGGGTTTTGTACAGCTGAATGATTCAGGAGATTAAAAGGATTTCTCAAACATGCATGAGAAATCTGCAGGTATGTTTTTGATCAGAAAATATAAGATTATAAAATGATGAAAAGATGAAAAAAGTAAGTTTCGCACTGTAAATGAAGATATCGTTTGAAAACTGATTTCTGTTTTTATGTGGGTTATTTCTCTCTGGTGTAAATTGTTTTTGATGAGGGAAAAAGTATGTGGGAGTGAATATTTTTTAAGTAAACAGTTGGTAACCCATCCTTGTCCCTTAATGGGGTCAGGAGGTTGCTGGTGTCCATCTCCAGCAACTAATGTTCTGGGTGACAGGCGGGGTCACCCTGGACAGGTCGCCAGTCTGTCACAGGGCAACACAGAGACACACACACACACACCTAGGGACAATTTGGAGAGGCCAATTAACCTGACAGTCATGTTTTTGAACTGTGGGAGGAAACTGGAGAACCCGGAGAAAACCCACACATGCACAGGGAGAACATGCAAACTCCATGCAGAAAGACCAGGGATGGGAATTAAACCCAGAACCTCCTTGCTGCAAGGCAACAGCTCTACCAACTGCGCCACTGTGCAGCCCCCAGTTGGTAACAAGCATAGATATTTACCTTTAAGTTTCCTCCCTTGTTGTTTGTGAGGAATGAGGAAATATCAGGAATTAATTGCATTAGTAGATTAATTAGTTTGGATGCCTCTGGATCAATATGAGTTTAAAAGCTTGATAGAATGGAGGGGAAGCACATGCAGGTTGAGTTTATTTACATGTGAGCGTCCCTACGTGTCTGGACCTTATCTGTACGAGCCGAGGTTTTAATTAAGGGTGCGGCACGTGCTGCTCTTGTGAGTGGGAGCCAAAGTGGGCTGAAATGATGCAGGAGAGGTCCTGCTGGGGAGCAGCAGAGAGAGAAAACATCTGCTCTTCGTCAGGCGAGATCAGGCGCAGAGGCCAGGCAGATGGCGGAGAGGTCTCAGAACAATAGGGACAGCCCACCCCCTGCACCAGCACAACCATTACCACCTACTCACAATCACACACTCACACACACACACATACTCAACTGTACATTGCAGTAGATTTAAGCAAACATGAAGATTTACAGATATTTTATGAATGAAACTATTTTAGCAACATATTAAACGTTGCTGACCTGAGGTCACTAACAATAGAGGTTGGAACTGATGTAAGAAACCAACTGTGACCTTCGTACATGTGGCCTCAGTCACATGGGGATACATTTCCATCAGTATGTGAAACAGGCACATTTTGAAAGATTATCTTCAATCAAAATATAAATACAGTGAATCCTCGCTATAACGCGCTCCACCATTTTATAGTATTTCTAAAAACTATCATAGTTATTTCTTAGAAAGCATTTCTATTGTTAGGTCTTAAACAAATGCTTTTTCTCTCAATAGAAAAAGAAAGTAATTCACATCAAGTTGTGACCCAATAGGGTGTAACATATGGAACAATGGCTCCAAATAAATAGCATTAGGTCAGAAAGGAAACCCCGCCCTCAGTGGAAGTAAACTACAATTTCTATAGATGTTTAAGTTTTTTTTCTCCAGAAGAACACTTTTCTGATTTTCTTTGTGAAATGGAATGACAGGTTTTATACAGCAGCACTCTGACACTTACAAAAGCCAGAAGCCATTAATCTGGGTAACTGCTGCTACAATGAAAGCTATTTGCATTTCACTGTAAAGACATGAATTTGTTTCAAACTGTAATTGGCCGTGTGTAAGATTTAAAGTAAAGTGAGCGAGTAATAAATACAGCCTTGGTGCCTCGCTAACTTCTCCACAGCCGATGATCTATATCCATGTTTCCTCAATGTGAACCTGTGCACTACAATGTGCTTTATTGGCTTTTCATGTCATAGCCCAACACTTTACTGTACGTTTGTGAAGAGGAAGGAAAATGACAAGTCTTGCGATTTTTTTTAGTCACCTAAACCTGAACTGAATGGCGTCCATTTTCAATCCTCAAGTATGCATAATTTTTTGATTCATATCTCTAAAAAGCCCAAATAATTTTTTTTACACACATAAATTGTTCTCTACGGATGCACATAGATAAAACTATCAGCCATTTTAATTTACAAGATTAACTCAATCCACAACTGCATAGTCTGATTTACAAGCACAATTTTACTGGATGTGTCTCCATTATGTAGTAGTAATAAAAAGAAGTTGATTAAAAACAAAAGTGTTTAGTAAATAGGCCTCTTGTATACAGAGCAACTATTTTATCATAACATCTGATTTTATTTGTAAAAATAGTTTATTTATTTCCACCATGATAGCAGTATAAAATAACGGACATGAACAAGGAATAAAAAAGTCGCAAACAATAATGTTAACGTTTGAAAAGCAGTAGGAAGTAAGAAACTTATGACCTCCTGTCCTATAAACTCGTACCACATTTTCAGATGGACCCTCATTGTTAAATAAAAAAAGGAAAATCTTGACAAAGGTTCATTCATTTTTAATTGTATTTATTTATTTTGCCATGAACTCACTGAACAGCATGTGTAGACATATTCATATATACATCCACACACACACACACACTTAGCCTCAGTTTACATAAACACAATAGTGCTAACTTTCACCCACATTTCTGTATCTTGTGAAAATGATGCTTACATCATGTGCACATGATGTGCACATTATGTTATTTTAAAATAACAGTAAAATTAATTAGTAAAAAATAATCAAACTGTGGAATCAAACATTTTCAGTATATTTTATTTACAACATAATGGCTTATAATCCAACAAAGAGAGTACATTCTGTATTTGTTAGAACAGTGCAAAAATACTTCTGCTGACCATATGTACAGTTTGCTATGTGTTCATTTGACGTTATAACAGTACAATGAATTGACTGATAACTGTGGTGCAATGATCCAGAAGGTTATGGTGCAGGGGTTGACTGTGGAGAGCAGACAGAGTCGAGGCCGATTCTTGCGAGACTCAGACTGAGACCACACCGTCCAGGGCCAAGACCAAAACAAAGACCAGATATACCAAGACCAAGAGCAGAGCGTTCAAGACCAAGACTGGACCTCCGAAGACCAGAACTTTCAAGACCAACATCAAACTTACACCTTCAGTGTACACCAAAAAAAAAATGCAAAAATGAATAGAAACTTGGTATTCAACTCTTAACTGTCATAATGAGCTAGTTTTTATGTTATTAAATGCAGTCGCACATTGAGACTCTATGCTGAATTCATCAGCTCTCTGCTCAGCTGCTCCCCCCAGAGAAAACCTGCAGCTCCAGTGCAGAAGAAAAACAACCCTGAACTCTGAGACTGGATTTTATTCATCAAATTAAAAGGGTGAAGTACAAATGAATGGCACCTTTATCAGATTATTTGCAAAACATTTTGAACTTTTTATGGCATATCCCTGCCACTGCACAGGTGTTACTTTGTGACATAAACCACACAAGCGTAATTGTAGTTTGTCAAAATACTGCAAGCTGCTGTTGCAGCAATGACTTATTGTGGGGTGGATGCGGTGTTTACGCTTGCTTTTTAAAAAAATTTTTTTTTATAGAAAATCAAATCTGAAACCTTGAATATATAAAGCTCAAACCTAATTCACAGCTTCCAGTCGAGTCTACCGCCTCTTCTCACACGTTTTCATTCATGTTAGACTTTTGGAGGGCATAAAAAGAATGTTTAAGAAAAGTACTTTGCATCTCAGAAGACTGCAGTGACGCTTAAATAGAAATACCGCTTTCAGTCTGCGTCCCATAAAAATTCTGCTTTTCTGGTTTCCATGTTTGGGAATGCGGTGCGGAAGGGGGAGGAAGTGGGCGAATAACGAAAACTCAGAAATCGATTTGACACCAACAGAACATCAGTAGGACAGAGACTTAGATCGAGTTTTTTTTTATGCTCACTGTCTGGGTTGATTGTTGAAGATTCTAATTGCACTGATCCAAATGTGCTGATTGAGCCTCACGTTGATGTATTTAAGTCCTATTACAGGACATTTCAACCAAACGTGAAAACGAGTTCTGCACTTGTAAAAAGTCATTTCATTAAGACTATTTTTGCTCCTCATGATACTTGTATCAGTGCTCATAAAATGCTTTAGTACTTGTTCAACTGAACTGATCGATAACTGAGTGTTAATTTCAAACTCAAGAACAAAAAAAAAGAAGAAGAAAAAAACATTTACCTTGCTGCCAAAGCTGTCACAAGCTGATCACCAAAGAGCCACTTCAGGTACCGACACACAGCCTAACGGGTCCCATTTTGTTTCAGCGCCGCTACAAGACATGCCCTTTGAAGCAGCAGCAATCATTACTGTTTCACTTGGTGGTGGTGGAGGGGAGGAATACAAAACAGGAGAATGAAACCGAGAGGCCGACGCTTTCTTAGGCATTGCCTGCCCAGGGCTGGAGCTGGAACACTCACACCCATAAAGTGAAAGAAATGTCCCTTACATAAGAGCATAAATCTATACAATGACAAATAACCTTCGTAAATTGCCAGACTGCAAAAGACAGATAGGTCTGGTGACTATCAGGCTCATACAATCCAAAATGTACTGAATTAGAACCTGTCTGGCAACATAATGTAGGCTAAAGAAATCAACACTTCATTCCCTGATCTAAAGATAATTAAGGACAGATGAGAAATAAGGCAAACTGTCAGTTTTTTAGAGTGATAAATCTTCCCAGAAATTGTGGGCCTACCAAAATATGTACAAGAATACATCACTATCTGCGTTTGGATTACAAATGTTGAAACGACACTATTTCGTAATTGTGATGTTTCCGTTAAATAGGAAACGCGATTAAAATCACAAGTGAATAACTTTGTGACAAGTCACAAAAAACAACATTCATACTACTATCAATTTGTCACATTGTCTTCATCCTTTCTGCTGTTGGTAACATCCGGTTACACAACTGGTGACAAGAAAACGGCTTTGAGAAATACACGAATTCTGATCTTGACCCCATAACTTTTTAATTGGTGCTGTTCCACTAAGGAAATGTATTTTCATAATTGCAATTTGCACAATTATATGGTTAAAAAGAAACCAACCCAAACAATGTAAAGCCCTGCAGGCCTCACCTACTTCATCTGGCCTAATCTGGCAAAGGGTTTTAGAAAACAAGCATCACACTAGATATGTCTTACGTCCAATTGTCTTGCAAATTTTGAGCGGACTTTTAAAATGTTGCAAAACAGAAGATGTGAATTAGGTTTCTATCTGCTGGTTTAGAACGTATCAGCCAGGCTACGTAAGACGTAATTTCACCACACGGAGGCGCTACGTATCGCTGTAATGAACAAGATACAGAGTTTGTAGAATAGCTTTAACAACAGGAGTCTCTATCTGAACTGGTAATTTGGACATTCTGCCGACTTAACGTGCCTTTGATAAGGCACAGACCCACCAGTTGATCGGAATGTTCCTAAGTCAAAACTTATTCAACTATTATATTTCCATCTCCCTTTCAGAACATTAATTCTTATTTTGTAAAATCCAAAACCACCTCAAGCAAGAAATTGTGAAATTGAAGACGTTATTTTGAATTCTGATGTTTCTGTCAACACTTTCTAAGATATTTAAAAAATAAAAAAAATGCTGATGGAAACACAACTATTGATAGTTACATGTGGTGGCAGCGACCTTCTGTTGGTCAGTGGGTCATGAATTCTGCTGCCCACCAAAAAAATCCCAAAGGGGGACAGATCATCCATCCATAAAGTTTTGTTTGTAGCCTTTTGCTCAACAGCACTAGGGTTGTGCAGCAAAACAACAATGTGAGCCGCGCTAGCAAGTCTGCCTCTGATTGGCTTAAAAAACTGAAACTGAGGCAGAGTTTTTGGAGAGGGCTACTCAAATTCTGGACTTAATGACCTTAAACAGACTGTGCTTGAAACTCCTTATCAGCTGCTGAACTACAATAACTCTGAATAGAAGAGTGTGCCAAAATTCCTGCACTGCAATAAACTGCATTATTAAAATAGGCAGTTTTTTGCTGCCAACAGTAACACAAACAGTAAATAAGATAGGAAGCAATCACTATTTCACACTTTTTGCTTTCACACAAGTTATCACTGTCTTAATATTTTGATTACTCTGATGATCTGACGCATTTATGTGTGTGTGTGTGTGTGTGTGTGTGTGTGTGTGTGTGTGTGTGTGTGTGTGTGTGTGTGTGTGTGTGTGTGTGTGCATATGGAGAAAAAGCTCAAGACCAAATAAACCCAAAAGGAGGGCAAATATCGTTCACAGTCCTGCTTATATAACAATGAACAAACCAAGCTTGCTGCTGCCATTTCGTTGTTATATTTAAACGGGCATGTGGGGGAAAAAAAATGAGCAATTTCTCAGTGGAATAATTGGAAATTTAGCAAGGCCACTGGTGGCTAACCTGTCATCAATCACTTCAAGGCCCGCTTGGAGGTTAAGAGAATCAAGAAAACAGCCAGTGGTTGTTGACAGATTACCCTCGCCTTAGCCGACAACCCCAGCAGTAAACAGCTGAACGAATGCGAGAGGCTGGTGGCGAGTCTGGATCAGACATCAAAGAGAGCATCTGCCATGTCAGTCTGCTGCAAACTTTTAGATGAGGTAAGTCTCCGCTGTGCCAGGAGCTCGTTTACATATTTATTTATTAAAGAAAGACAGAAAAAGAAAGGAACAGAGAAAGAAGGGACTTTTATGGAAATCTTAGTTTGTGTTTAAAGTGAATGAAACTCATTTGCTGCTAATTTACCATGGATTTCATACCTTTAAAACGAGGTAATCAAAACCTTTTAAAAAATGCCTCTGTGATTGTTGGGGAAGCTTCACTGCATTAATAGACTTCCCTGAAGTAATTCAGCAGGCATTATGCACAGGGCCACACTGATGTCCTGCAAATAGTCAATTGCTTAAGCATTAAGTAATATCTACCTGAGGCAGGCAAGCGGACGGTGTTTAAAAGCAGTCTCTCCAAATGAGTTTGGATGAAAAGCCAACCAGCAATCTGCAAAGCAGAACATACAGAGACAAGCAGCAGCACTAGCTTAGCTCGTTCATATGTATGCAGACATTGCTTGGTTGAGACACTTCTTTATTCACTTCAGCCCCTTTCTTCCTCAATACATTATAGAGACTCAACCTTTAGTAAGTTTCAGTTGTTGTCTACCAGCTATCAGCATCTACAGCAGTAATTTGGGGGGAAAAAGTGTATAAGTTGCAGCAAAATTTTATTTCACTTTGGGATTAAGTATATTTGAATTTTGAATCTGTGGACTAACGGACGGGTTCCACAAGACAACATCTTATTGTTTATTTTTCTCTACATGCCTCGAAAAAGTAGTCTGGTTGAAAGACAGAAGCCTTCTCCTTCTTGGGAAGCAGTTCGGCCTGGACAGAAATCATTTTTAGAGGTTTTGATGGAATCAAACTGAAACATTTTGGCTGTAATTCCAAATTGTCTGTTTGGCACAAAAATACATCACAGAAAATTAGTGGGGTTATGTAAAGAAGCTTTTGGGGAAAAATATATCTTGACTCAAAATGCAGATCAACAAATCTTAATTCAAAATTTCACCCATTTATGTAGGAAGATTTTTTCCAACATTTTTTTCTCATTTTTTTGAATCTTGAAAAATAACATTCAACAGGGGTGTGTACAGTTTAAAAATCTACTCAAACTGAGATTAGAATAGGAAAAAAACAAAGATTGACAATGGATGGTGTGCTTGCCAAATAGGATTAGCTTTTCACATTTCAGAAATAAAGATCATGTCTATCAATGCAAAACCTCTACATGTTAGTGTTCTGATCCCACCTTAAACCTTTTGGCTTTAAAAGATTAGAGCTTGTTGCAAAAAGTAGCACTGCAGTTTACAGTTTTCTTTTTTTCTAAGAAAAAAAACATTCATTTGTTGAAATCATTTGCCTTCACTCTTTGCTTGAAATGCATCGTAGAGCCTTTGGCTTTGACAGAATAACAAATTTATGCAACTCTCCAGTAGAACGTTCAGTCCAAACTTTAAATTGCTCAAGACAGGAAATGTTCTGTATTGTAAGAGTGGGAGTACATTAGCCTCCTCCCACCCTGTGAATATATTGTCCCAGGACGTCTCCGTAGCCACCGTGTGCCTCCATCACCCCAGGAAATAAAAGTCATACTTGATTTACCTGACAAGGGCTCTTTGAGGTATCCTTGACCGTGACGGATCTGTCGCCACAGTGAGCCGCAGCGCTGAAGTGTTTCTACCTGCCTGTAACACCCTGGCTCCACTCCACTCTCTTCCTCCTCCTCCTTTTCTTCTTTTTTTCATGAGATGTCTTTCCTGTTTGGGTGGCGTCTTGTTGTCTGGCTGTGGTTCAGCTTGGCTTGCCGTTCAATCTTATTAGAGGGCGGAAGGTGGTTCTGGAGGTGTTCAGGTACACCTTCGAACCACCTTCCACTTCCCCACCACTCCACCAAGACACCAGCTTTTTCTTTTTCAATTCCCCCCCCCACCACCTCCCAATACATACATAAACACATTCTTCAAGCGTCGCAAACAATACGAACTCCCGGCTAGCTCGCCACACGCAGCGTCGAGTTGATATTTCCTCAAGGTTAAGTGTGATCGCTGATTACGCGCGTGTTGAAGAATCGTTGTTGGCATGTTGCAGAAACACTTGTCACTTCCAGCAGATCAGTCATCTGTGATCCAATTCGAATCTATTACAGCTGAACCCGACGGCTGCTGGGCGATGTGACCTTGCTTGTGCGCCTTCTCCGGAGGCTCCTTTTCAAAGCAAGTGCTGTTGACTTGCTGTTCATTTGATTTGTTGGTGGCATTTGTCATGAATGTGAATGCGGACTGGAGCGCCGTGGCCGTTTTTGTCTATCAAGGTCATACCGGCCGGCATATCGCCCGCGCTCCATCCGTTTATGCGAGGATAAGCGAATCGGCTGCGTCTTTCCAGCCGGAGTCATAAGCACATTAACTCCAGTCGAAGCTCAGCGATATCACCCATCAATGGATGAATAGAAAGAAATACAAGAGCTTGTTAAATAATGGCACAATGTGAGAAGTTTGTTAAGCTGCTATTACCGCCGGGGGAAGCCAGCGAGGCCAAAGGAACACCGCCAAGACTCCTGACCTCTTCCTACTCTATTCATTTGGCCCTTTAACACCTGAGAGGTGTTAGGGTAACATCTCTGACATAACGTTATTATGTTGTTATCAGGTAATATGTTGTAGTTTACCTGCAACAACATATTACCTGAATAAACACATTGGGATCTTAATTTAGCTCAAATCCACATAAACTGGATGCAGAAGGTGAAGCTAATAGCTAACACAAGAGGAACTGAGATCAAAGTGGATTTCTATAGTCTCACTATAATTCCACTTTTGACAAACACACACAGGTGTTTTCAGATACACTATATGAGGAGCTGCAGTTGCCACTAGGTACATCTTGTATCTATTAGTGCCTTGTACTTTTCAGCAATGTTGTTATTCCTGCGCATGATGGTCACCTTCAAGAAACCACTTTCTCCCTTTCCAAAGTCTGTTCTACTCCATTTCTGCAGGTGTGGAAGCAGACTTCTATTGTCTTATTCTGTTTTCTCTTCATCCTTTCTCTCTTAGCACTTCATCATTATTTTCTTTTGGTATATTTGTAATTTGGGAGTTTGTTTTTATTTTTATTTTTTATTTAGGTCCTAGTCCCTGTTATATTTTGTCTGGTCCTGTGCACTGTTGTTTTTATTTAAATTTGTTTTCATGTGGAGTTATATTGTGCTTAGACTGTTTGTTTCTTTTCATCCATTCCCTTTCAAAGTGGATGTTTCCACTTTGTCCCACCTGTTTTATAAATTCACTGAACTTACATAACGCTTTTCCAATCATTTTGACCACTCGAACTGATTTATACTAGAGTCACATTCACCTATTCACACTCAAAAAATAAATGTATCGGTGTACATTTATACCGCAGGTCTGCGGTATCAGTGTATCAAAAGGCAGTTTGGGGTTAAGTGCCTTCCCCAGGGTCACACCGACACGTGGCAGGAGGAATTGAACCTACAGCCTCCCGATCATAAGATGACTACTTTACCCACAGAGCCACAGTCACCCCACAGTCTCATCCTAATAATCATTCTCCCTAATGTATTCCTCCTTTCTAGATCATAGGATACTATTTCCTACTCCAATTTTCTGAACTTTGTGTTTGCTGCCTTAGGATTTTGTGTCTTTAAGTCTTATCAAGTTCATCTTGTCTCCTGGCTTCCTGCCTGGTTTCACTTGGGTCCTCAAATTAATACATAAACCTACTATCCGAGCCTCCTAATGTGTAAATACTCATTGGCTTCTTGACGAGTAACCCTTTAACACAAAAGTGATAACAGTTTAAAGATTCATAAGATAGGGCTCACATAAACCTCTACGGTGCTTTTATGATTGGAGTTTGACTTTACAGCTAAGAAGACAACTAATCTGTGTTTATACTAAACGATATAGAGAATGCTTTTCTTCCCTTGGAGATGCGTTAAGTGAAGAATTCGGAGCAGCCCCCTTAATCCGCCACATTCCAGTCGTTCATCAAGAGCCGCCTCTGGATTGTCCTGTGATAATTGTGTTTTATTGATCCAGGCTTTGGTCAGACATTGGGATATCACCTTTGAATAGAGCTGCACAGATACTGTGGGTTTACCTGTATAAATATTTCAATACCTGACCCCCTCCCTGCCCAAACAACTCCCATGCTCCCAGCGCTATTGATAGTTTCAGCTCACCACCTAATGTGTCCCGGCATTAATGCCCAAGTTCAAAGCAGGGGGAAAATTAAACCTGCTTAGCAATGTTTTATTGATTTTTTTTCTCCTCAAAATATATTTCATGTGCCGGTCATAGTGCTTAAGAGACAGACAGACTGGCAGGCTGTAATGAAAATTGTGGCGCCAAGCAAAAAATACGGCCCCTAAACAGGGATAATTTGATTAAATGTGTTTCTAAACAGTTCTGAATGTAATGACACACTCCCTGCTGGATTGGGTGTGAGGTGCCATGGCTGGCTGGCTTTGAAGTACAGGTCCCCTGTTCCCTGGTTTACCGTCAAGATGGACAACAAAGCGGATCATCCGCCGCCTCGTTCTCTCTGGACATGAGTCATAAACTACAGAGCCAACAGAGGTCTCACCCTTTGACTTTTTCCACATTTTGTTGCTATTACAAACTTAGATTTATTGACATTTATGTGACAAAGACATTGTTGAACCAGATAATCAGAATTTCTACCTCGAAAAAAATAAATCAAATCAAAAAATCCAAAAACATTGGCTCACTTCTCCATTCTGCCCAACTGAGAACAACTTTTGAAGGATGTTTTCACACAGTGGACTCTGTTTGATTTGGGACCAAAACTACAGCATTTATTACATTTTCCAATAGTGTCAAACTAACCAAACCCTTTGAGCAATTCGTTCCCCCAGACCCTCTCGCCTGTGGTGGTGCTGCACCGAGAACCACTGAAGAAAATGACAAGAAAACCTTTGAAAAAGACATGAACAGTCGCTTTTCACAGAATGTAACAAGAAATGGAGTAGCATCAGATTTTAGCGATTGTAGGATTTCTCTTTGTCTTTGGCAAAAGACCACAAGCTATTTCTTCTGCTAGCGCTAGATTTGTGAGTTTGTTTTTGTTGTGCTTACCCAGAATGCCCTGCAGTACAGTCCACTTCCTGTTATAGGATCTCCGGCCTGCTTGATTTCACATATATATTTGAACTGCACCCGAGTTCACTTCAGCCAAACATACTTAGATTTTAAGGTGGACCAAAGTTTGCTCGATTGCAAGTTCACACAACATTTTGCAGGTAAATGAACCAAACTTCATTTTCCTAGAATTTACCTGCTTTTAAGGCAGACTAAACAGCACTTTTCAACAAGTCCCTTAGCTATAGACTTTGACTGGTCCATTATAGCCCATGAGTATGCTATGATCTAAACCATTTCATTTTAATTCGGACTGTATCTTTAGAGTCATTGTCCTGTTAGCTGGTAAACCTTCACCTCAGTCTTAAAGCTTTTCCAGCTTTTTTCTGATCCTCTTTTATGACACTGATCATTTTTCTTGTTCCTGCTGAGGAAGATCCTCCCCACAGCCTTTGCTGTCGCCACCATGTTTCCCCTTGGCAGGGTGTGTGCTGGGTAATAGGTGGTGTTAACTTTTAGGATGAAGCATTAGTGCCCAACCTGTTTTTTGAGGGAGTAAAAACACTACTGGTTGTCTGGGTTTTTTACTGCTGTATGGTTTAGTTTTGGTCTCACCAGACCAGCCCATCATCTTCCACATGTTCTATCTGTTCCCTACATTGCTGCAAACCAGACTTCATGGTGGCTCTCTTCTCTAGAGGCCATATTCATGAAATTCTGCTTTAATCTAAAGAGAAAAAGGGAGATTGGTGAAATGGAGAACAACCAAGGCAAACAAAATAAGGCCAGTTTTGACAGATCTGACTGTGGGTTCATTTTTTTTTACATATTAAGGTAAAACAAACGGATAACGAGCCTCTGGAAATCACAGATGACGGGTGTAGAAATACTTGCATCATGCAGCAGCACATGACTAAACCACAGCAGGAAAAGACAAATGCAAAACCAAAAGATGAACTACAACACACACTCTTGTAAGACAAATATTTAATGTATATTGCATTAGCCATGATCAAAGGAGGCCACATAGTGAGCCCACCATTTCTTTTCTGTTTGGTACTAGAAAGAGCATGCCTAATTAATGACTATAACTGGAATGTACCGCTGTGTTTCTTGAACAGAAGAAAGAGAGGCGATGTTTGTCCTGTAGGTGACAGCAGCTGATGGCCGGTTGGGCTAATACGTTTGTGGTTGAAGGAGTTTCTGGGGCAAAGAAACTCCGTCGGCCGTCGGGACCGGATCTCCGCTTGGCCTCCGAGAGCCCAAACTGCTCTTCATTATTGATGAACTGCGGTGTCGCAGCAGTCCATTCCCTTCATTGTTGAGACATCACCTGAGACATCATTGCTGGCGCGCGCACACACACACACACACACACACACACACAGACAGGTAGAGCATGCAGATGAAAGCCTCTTTCCTAAGCTGTTTTTTTATTGCTCCCTGTCACTCCTGCTGGGCAGAGGGCACTTTGTAGACGGCCCTGAAGATGCAGACAGTGAGTGGAGGAGAGCACTGTGGGTGGCTCAGCATTCAGAAATAATCAAGGGGCCCCGGGGGGATGTGGCTTCTTGCTGCATTTCATTCGCAAAGCTCCCCCATGCTGCCATCAGGCCGAGTGACGAGTCGGCCTCAGAGACTGACGGACACCTAACCGAAAGGTAAGCAGGAAAGTGGCTACAAAGCAGTTACTGCATATCTACATTTCCCTTTGAAGCAGATAAAAATCCATAAAATGTAAGATAAGGTAATTTTATTTATATAGCACATTTTCAGCAACAAGGCAGTTCAAAGTGCTTTACATGAATTAAAAGGAAATATAAACAGAACAGCAAAACCAAAAGAAAGGCAAAAAGGTGAAAGCACATATTGGTTCCCTGTGTTTAATAAGAGTAAGTAATCCATAATTTATAAAGTACTATTGATTTCCAGTTGTTCTGTATGTGTGGTGTCACAGTAAAATATTATATTGGGCAGGAGGGAAGCTAAGTTTCAACAATCCTATGAAAAGAAATGTTGGGAAGTTCAATTCAGTTTGAATATTATGCAAAGCCCTGCAGTCGTGGTGTTTTGTGGTCAGTCAGAGAGAAAAAAAAAAGACTGTTCCCTGGCATGAGCAAACACCTGAGCCCAGAAACGCTGCCATGCGCCGAGCCGGGCTGGATTTGGGAGAAGACAGAGAGGTTAGCATCTGGATGCACAGCGTCTGGCTATTAGACGACTGGGGCAAAGCCACAGACTTCGTGGGAAAGAAAGGAGCATCGGGCTCCGAAACACAGCTTTAAAAACGTGCCAGACGTGCTTCACCCATCCAACCCGCTGGGTTTGTTTTGTTGCTTGGTGTGTGTGTGTGTTTCTTCCTTACCACTTTCACTCATGTATCTCACAGGAAAAAAAAAAAACGACAAAAGAAACTTTCATTACTCTCATTTTGATGGAGCCGACCTGGTTGATTCTCTGGCGAGTCGTTTTCGACGTGGATAATGTTACTCAGGGGTTCCCTTGTATCGACGCGTGCTGCTGGTTAGAATTGGTGTCTCGCTAATAGACTATAGGAGCGAACACGAGGTAGGAACCCGTTGTTATCGAGTGTTTCATATTGGTAGGAGTAAGTGCTGCAGGAAGTAATAGACTTGGTGGTTGTTATCGGTCCCTGGGGCGACGAGAAGCAATCATCTAACTAAATGAGAGTGAGACAGAGAGACACAGAGAGTAAGAGAGCGAGGGGAGGGCCTAACCTCTGGAAACACTATTGATGGCTGACAAATCTCTGCATTTGATGAGGAATTCAAAGTATGGCCCAACGTCTACTTGCTTTTAATTATTCCCATTCATTTATTTCATTTGTGGCACAGAGCCAGGGTTCCACTGGAGGTTCTGGATTGCGATCAGAGCGGTTTGAGTCGGAACCGAACCCCAGGCCGTTAGGCGCACCGCGCCCTCTCGGCCTCATCATTAAGCAGGAATATTTAGCAGGGCCATGCTCGGGAACTAATTACCAAGCTGTCTCGTTCGCCGGCCCCCGCTCACTGACGGAAACGAGCGGCTAGGGGTGAAGCGCCGGGACTTAAGAGGGACAGGAGCGAAGTCGTCCTGACGTGATAAACACAGAGACAGGACTGGATTTATCAGACATGACAGCGCCGTGCTGTAAATCGCAACAGGCCTTAGCGCATTTCCATCGAGTGATTGAAAGAGGCGTCACACACACACATGCCCTCTGGAGTTGGTGTGTGGCTTGCGTGAATGGATAGGCCTTATTGGACAACCGATGTTTACAGGGGCAATATTGTGTGTTTTCCAGCTATAGTTTATAGCACCATTAAGTAATTATGTTACCTTCAGTTGTTATAAAAATGTTTTATATATCAAATAGGAATTAAGATTTGACATTGTAATTTAACGCCTTGAAATTGGCCTCTGTTTCTTTAAGAAGCAACTGCTCTTTCTGGAACTCCTCCTCCAGGAAGTCATCACACCATTGCTCCTCCATTAACAACGCGATTTTACATAATACTGCACATTCATAGCTTGTAGAACTAAAGCAGAGAAACGGCAACAGAACAAAAAACAAGTTATGGAGCTAAAGCAGAAGTTCAAGCTGGAAGACTCCGCCCCCATCGTTCACCCATCGACGTCATGCTCATCTCCGTCCTCAGTGCCGGATCTCACCC
>CAEGAF010038382.1:0-40716 GCA_903067075.1 Micropoecilia bifurca | reverse complement strand
TGTCATGGTGATCACCATGACACGTGGTTGTCATGGTGATCTGACCACGACCGGCCAAACCATAGGCGAAACCCTCCCTCTACATTCAAATAATGGTGTCCGAGACTGAGAAGAAGTACTTTCATTTTGATTTTAAAGACTATATATAGTCTGAGGAGAGACGCCACTGGGTGATTCTTGAAAATTCTTTTGAAAAAAAAAGTATTAATGTTTTAAGTTTTAAATATTTTTGTTACAACACTGAAATGTTTAACAATAAGAAATTAATCATGGGCAAGCTCAGGATTGGATAAATTAATAATCACATGTGTTTTTTTCACCATTGTATCTGATTGTGTTCCACCCTGTTATGAATATTTACATATAAACCACAAATTGTTAAACATTTAATTTTTAAAAAATAATGAATTTTTAAAAAGTGTGTCCCTTTTACTATATAATATGTTTTATTCTTGGAATTGTAACATGTCATGAAGTTACGAATAATTTATGACTGTGTTGTAAAGGAAAAGGTTTTTTTACTCCTGACAGCATTGAAAATATTGGTAATTTATACCAGGAACGAATAAATGGAAAACTTATACCAATATTTCTATTTATTGGTCTTCAATTCCCAAAATGGCACATAAAAATTCACAGTACTTAATGTTTCTGTCAGGATCTGTGTTTTTCTGTGTTTATTTTTGAGTTTTCTGTGTAGTCCTGTTCCCTGTGAGTCCTGTCTCTGCGTCTTCCCCGTTGATTGTTCCCAGCTGTTCTCTTGATTACCCCTTGTGTATTTAAGTCCACCTGTTGTCTTTGTCGGTGTCGGATCCTCGTCAAACTTACCTGTCTGTTTCCCTGTGCCTCCGGTTTTGTCATTAAATATCAATTTCATCACTTCATCCTGGGTCTGCCTGCGTTCTACTCACCTCATCCAAATCACACCATGACAGTTTCTGTAACAATATTTAATAAAAACATGTGTGGAACATAACATGGTGGATTGTCCCATAACATGGTGGAAAATCAATGTCTTTGATACTAAAATCTGACCATTTTCATTATTAGTTGCAGGATTGCCTATTTGTCCTGGCTCTATTTGGCAAAAACAGGTGATATTCCTGTAATGGATTTTCCCATGACAGGTATCATTGTTCCCCTCACAGGAGTCAATAGGGGTAACTAGTGAAATGAAAACAGACAAATGGCAAAGACATCTGATAATACCTCAGACTAGTCCATTCTATCATCTGACATTTTTTTATTTGACTTAAAATTATTACCTTTCACCCTAATTTTGACCTTATTTGGTTCATGAACATTAGGGTGGAACATAAGAAGGTGGAACTTTTCTAACTAATCAATCTGTAGATCTTTATGTGGTCAACATTTAGCTAGTTAACATACAACAGAACCTTTAATGACTAAATCTAATATTAGGATTTTAAAATTCTACCCAATAAACATTTTTTACAAACTATCATAACAGGGTGGAACTTTAAGCTTTACACATAAGGGTTTAACATATTTAAGCTAAGACAAAGTACAGAGATTGTGACAGTTGAAGCTTACTTTGTTTTCCATGGTTGAATTCACTTCAAATCCAACTGATGTCACTTACATTAAATGGTTTTTATGAAATGTTAAACCTTTTGAAGGCAAAAAGGAAACATCATAACAGGGTGGAAAGTTAGTACTGGGACATGTATAATATGAAGAAAATATCAAATGAGAAAATAGTTTCAGTAGATTCAATTGCATATTAAAATAAGGTTTAGTCCAGGCAATCAACTTATTGAAGAAAAAAAAAAAAAATATATATATATATATATATCAGTTCTCATATATATATATATATATATATATATTTTTTTTTTTTTTTTTTTTTTTTTATATATAATATATAATACATGCCAGAAATGGTGAAGATTTCTGGCGATGTGTAACAGACCAGAGTGTTTGACATTAAAAACAGACAGAAGGTGAAAAGGTATGGTGCATCTTTTGAAGGTCATGTAATGGTTTTGTGAACATGCTTCATGAACACATAGGACAGCACTACAGCATCATCAAGTGTACATGCATTAAATCTGTTGACTCATAATGTGGTCAAAAACAGGAACATTTGACAGATAATATGCGATTAGCTGCATTGTAGCTCCTTCAGCTGAAAAAAATGTTTAAAACATTTAAAATAGATGAAAGATAACATTTGACTTGGATAATTGCAGGTTTTATCACAGAATGAATAAATTCTGATCGTCCTTGTTGCAGTTTGCCAAAAAAAATTATGCAACCACATTATATAACAGGCTACTTTTTTCATGCCTGTGAGGAAGCATTCACTCAAAATCAGAAGATGTAAGATAGTAAGAGTTTGTCCTCCTGCATTTGAACACCTTTAACTAAGCCAGGTTAGTGGGACAACGGGGTAAAATTTCACAAAAGGCATATCTAGATGTCTCATGTTATTCCTTAAAGTCAGCCCTCATCTCAGTTTCATAGTTTAAAGATTTAATGACACATCATCACATGTGCCGTTGCTTAGATGAGAAAACACGTCACATGTCAGGTTATTTCACAGAAGTGCATGAAATTGTGGCAATCAAGGACTCTGTCGGATGATCTGATTCCAATTTGAAAGTACGCTTGTATATTTATAAAATCATGAATTAATTGGCAGGGAAGAGAATTAATCACATGCACTGTTTTCCTTGGAGAACGACGGAGAAGAGTTGCTTTAGAAAAGTGGGGTAGGAGAGTGAAGACTTCCTAAATTTGCTGTGTGGATTTAAAAATGACAAAACGTGTAATCATTCACAGATTGGAACAATAATTAGGTTATTGTTAGTGGGAATTATAGATGTACTGATTAATATTTCCTGGCCAGTATGCATTTCAAGACGTTCTTCAATGTCTGACTTGTTGCATATGAATTTGAACAACTCTGATTTTTGTTTTTGTTTTCTTTTGAAAATGTTATTTATTTATTTATTTATTTATTTACTTATTTATTTGACCTGCTGATCACCAAATAAAGCCAATCAAGACAAAAATGGGAAAATAAGAGATAGACTGGTGCATCTCTAGCTCATATTAAGATTTTACATGATTGCTGATGAATTAAAAAAGAATAATTTTACAAAGTTAAAAAGTTGATAATTCAAGTTATTTAAGTTTGAGTGGAAAACTTCTAGATTTTATATTATTATACATCATGAAATAAATGCATCACAACTTTAAATAAATTGCAGGATATAAAGTAACATAAATGTGTTGTTTTTTTAGTATTATTGGATAAAAATCTCAATTTTTGATTTGAATAGATGAGAAATGTATAAGTATAACCCCAGACTGCCTCTAGCGATACAATCCTATCTATACTTATCAGAAAACTTGATCTACATCAATAAACAATGTCTTTCCAACATAGTAAAAACTAAATGGAATATGGTCCGTACAAAGGCATTTAACATGTATTCATATGAAGACTCCACAAACAAAAATATCATCTGACTTTCTGTCATTTAATTTTCATCCATTGTTCTGCCTTGTAGTAAACACAGCTCTCTTGAGGTGATGCATAGACCAAAAGTGGTCTGTGAAAGCCATGCAAGCTGCATTTTTATTAATTCATCTTGTCCCAGTTTAGGTTGAGAGATCAGTGTGCTGAGTGTTAACAGGAAGGACCACAGGGGGGAGGAGTCTATTTTTCTTTACTACAAAAGGATTCAGTTCACTTCAAAATCCCTTCACAACATTTATTTCCCAAATGGTTCTAAAAGATCTTAAAATATTGAAAGCAACTAGTTAAATTTTTTAGCGCTGCTTCTTCTTAAACTGGGTTCAGTTCTGGTGAAGTTTACACTTTGCCTGTGAAAAAACAAAGAATTGCTATAAGTTTTAGTGAAAAGCTATTAAGACCCGACTATATAAAAAGTGATCTCTTAAATAACAATCCAATAAAGGACCATTAATTAATTGTTGAAACATTTCAGAAAATGTGTAGTCAAGTGATAGCATCCAGAATGTTAAATGTCAAAATACCTACACTACATCAAAAAGGTGATGGCATCATAAAAATATCCTCTGTGCATTTTTATCTCACTCAAATGATTCAGATCAAATAAACATGTACCAAGACAACCTGAGCAAATTAGTTTTTAAATGTTCTGCACTGTGCAACAATGAACAAACATGACAGGAAATGATGAGTGGAAAGTCTTATGCAGATCCTGGCAGGGCGCCAGTACAGGGCAGAATTTGCGTTGAGTTTTCCAGGTCATGACATCCCCAGAGAATCACACTACCAGTACCGTGTTGGACTGCCGGGACTTTGCTCTTTTTCTGAAATGCTGTGTTAGTGTTGAGCCAGAGGAAACACGGTGAACACCTTTCAAAATGTTCTCCTTTTGCCTCATCTGTCCACAGAGTATTTTCACAGAAATCATGGGCATCGTCAAGATATTTTCTGACAACCGTGAGACATACACTACATTTTGATAAGTCTCTTGTTAAAGCAACGAGAACTGCAATGCTTTAGATTCTGGTCCCTAAGCCCAGTACTAAGGTGCTAATGTCTTGCAACTTTTAGATGCATCCCTTCTCCAGCACAACAAACCTAGAAGCTGCAGAACAGTAAGTTTCCAGGAGTAAACCTAAGCACTTTGATATTGCTCCTGAAATGTTTTTGCTGTGTTAGACTCCTGGGAAGGTTCACCTTTGTTCCATTTGTTCTCCATTTGTTAATGGATTTCTCAGTGGTTCAGTGGAGTCAAAGCCTTACAGATCCATGGCCTTGTAAATCTTGAATTACACGGTTAGATTAGATTTTTTTCTCTCTCTCTCTGAATAAATTAAAAGCAGCAGTGTTTTGTATTTACCTAGATTATCTTTGATTTAAAAAAAATACATATTGGATGATCTGAAATATGTAAGGGTGAAAACATAAAATAAGGAAAACTAGCAAAGGGAAAGTACATTTTCACATCACAGTACATCTGACTACCTGTATAGATTCTTTTGAAGTGCAACCATAGCCATCTTTCTTTTTTTGCAAATTCAATGCTCACCTTCTCTTTTCTTTCCTTTTACATCTTTTCAAATGGCTTCTTTCATTCGCTGAACACACAAGGTTGACGCAGAACGCAAAAACATCTGAGACTTTCACAATTTTGGACATGTGCCATTTAAAAATTCAACTAATACATGTAAAAAAAAATCGTTCGGTTCAGTTACATTGTTCTGTACAGAAGCCTAGACCCCACACACTTTGCTCTAGAGGCCTCTGTCTGCACAAAAAGCCTTACAGCTTCCACTAATCAGCTTGTGACAGCTATGTCCAGATGCGAGGCCAGTGAGCTATTTTTGATCCCTTCAATGCCGTGGAGCCACATCCTTGTACTCGGAGCACAAGGCATCAATTAGGAAGATAGATGCCCTTGACAATGTGTGGCTGCTCTCAATTAACATCATAGGTGTGATAAAAATATCCAGGTGCAGCACATTGTTCTCCACAAGCAAAGACAAATAAATTCATCAGTCTTCACCCAACATGAAATAAGATAAGAAACAATTCCTTTACTGCAATACATTTCTTACTTAAAGATGATTTTTTAAAATGGTATTAATGGAACATTTTCAGCCATGTCTGATGAGAAAGGGTCATTGTGTTGGCTTCTGCGAAGCCCCGCTGACAGAGCGCTCAACAGATCTGCAAAGCGATGATCACACCAACTTTGTCAAGAGGTCAAACAATGTCTCCATGGAGACTGTGACGAAAGCAGCACACAAGTTACTTTTTGTTTGCTTTTTCGTGCTTTGGTTCAATAAATTCTTGTCCGCAGACGTAAACTGGAATGATTTTCCTGTGGAATGCCACGGAAAAATCTCAGTACACCTAAGTTTCCTAAACATATGAAATTCAGAGTTAATGAACTGGGATGAAGCTGTTTGTTTGTTTGTTTTTTCCACACAAGTCTTAAGAGAAGTAAGAAGAATAAATGGACATAGTACACTTAACCCATTGTGTGAGGTACACAAGAATGTGAAACAGGGAAATTAGAAACTAAACTGTGTTTTGTGGCATTTAACTGGATGATAACTGAATATCAATAGAGTCCTGCCAAAGTTTGACTCCTTATATTGTGTTCCTATGTTTATAACTTTGCAGAAAAGTCACTAATGTTAAAGAGTATTTTCTAATCCCCCAGCTAATTGCAAACAAAATAAAATAAATAGGATAGAAAGGAAATCTCAAGGCTGACATTTCTGAAGTTGATTGATGCATGGAGATTGTGTTTTTTTTTTTATTTGACAAGAGTTTGTAAAATAACAGAACTGTATAATGTTACATTTTCCAAAGTGTTGAGGTCAGAGCCATTCCAGATGCCCACAATTGTGTCCATCTTTCCCAAACTGTCAAATTGTTCAATCATAAATCATAAACTGGAATCTCACAATGTAGACACTTTTTAATATTTATTAAGTGTGTTGTTTTTCTGCTCCAAAACTAGTATCTTTAATCTTCGCAGAAATGTGCAGCAGACATGTAGGTGGAAGACAAATAATCATCAATAATCAAAAACCTTTAATGTTTATGAACTTCATTCTGATACTTATTTTGTAAACTACTGGATTAGTGAAACATGTGTTCTATAAAGCACGGTAGTGCTTTTATTCTTTGAGCTAATGAAGTGCATATTTGTGGGATTCAAAAATTGAGTTATGTAACCAAAATATTTTGATCTTGTAATTATTTCAAAAATAATTTAATTCTAAATACTTTGAAACATTTTATTGAGGAAGAAGGATTGTGCTTGGTAAAAAAAAAATGTGCAGAGCTGCTTGAAAAAGAGACCCATTTATTTCATCATTACTTTCAGCGCTATTGACAGAAGGAGCCTCTCTCTTTGCTGATGCCCCGCTATTTACCAAATAAGTCGTGTCAAGAAGCCAAGAGGGAAATTTTGACATCCCTAGTGCTCTTCTTGAGACAGAGAGAAGATAACACACATAAAAGACTAGATAAATGTGCCCATTCAGAAACGCTTCTTTTCCTGTAGCCCTAAACATTTTATGATTCAGTCTCGGAGGAAAACGCCAATCTCTTCTTACAGACACAAAAACAAAAAAAATCAATGGTACAGCTGAATGCAGCTGGTACATACAGCTCAGATTTCCAGCTTTCTCTTTACAGATAAAGAGTCGTGCAAATCGTAATGACGGGTGTCAGGCGAGTCGGTGTCCTTTTTTGACAGACTAAACAAGACCAAAGTCTTGAAGATTGGACCCCGACCAAAAAGCCGCGCATGTAGGAGAAGGAGAGAACTGAGCGCTACATGTGGAAAAGCAGCTTATGCAAATGGTGTTTGGTAATAACGGCATTGAAGCAGCATTAGAGAGGAAGAGAGAGACACAGAGAGAGAAAATGAATGCTTCTAATTGCAAGAGAGCAGGCAGGCAAATGAGTGGGTGGATTCACTGCATGTCACCATTCAGAAACTTGGTGGTGGGGAAGCGGCAGAGGGAACAATAACAAAGGCCACCGCACAGATAATGCATAGCTGGTTTTGAAAAGCTGCACAAACTAAAGCTCTGCAGATCATTTCTTTTTAGAGTGGAGCGGGTTGGGAAATTATTATTCCGCATTCAGAGATTCCTCGTAACATTGTGAACTGCAAAATGAGCCTAATGGTGTTGGCCCCAGGGAACGCTATTTAAATATTTTTGTTAAGATGCGACAACATCTCACAAACATATTTTCCATTCTCACGACAAAACGACTTTGAAATAAATGAATTTCCTGAATTCCTTTTTTCAAAAATGGCAATATGAAACCAGGTTTGACTCCTCATGCCTGAATCTGGAATATTTACAGAGCAAATGTTAGAGAGGCCACATTCTCATATATTGTTTTACTTGCCGCTTGCTTTTGCAACAAATAGGCGTTAAATACAATCAGGAGGTTGTACCTGAGCTTTAGATGAGCTGAAATGAGTCACATCTTGATCCCGAGAGACTTATTTTTATTACATGGCAGTAAGTTGAGTCAAGGTTTAAATTACATTTGAATTGTCTTGTGAAGGATTCACAGCCCTTAAACGTTTTAAGTTCTTCTCCACTTATAAACTACGAACTCACTGCATTTTAATTGGGATTTATTTGAAGGATTAACACAAGAAATGTAAGGTAGAGGGAAAATGAAACATGGCTTCCTAACCTTAACACAAATAGTCTGAAAAGTGCGGTGTGCATGGATCTTTTCAACCCCCTGTCCTCTGATACCCATAATTAAATCAAAAGCTTGTTACCTTTATAGATCACCTAATAAGTGAATAAAGATATTAATGTGTGCACAGCTGTTTTTGGAAGGGTGATTTTGAACTCTGGATGAACTGAGAGATCTCCAGTTGAGAATATGTTTTCATAGTTGTTGAAAATATCACTATGTTGTGACAGTAAAGTATAAGACAGATCAGCTGTGAAAAAAGCTAGTTCCTCTGCATTCTCCCTGTGGACTTGCTGTCCGCTACACTGGTCCGCCTGAAACAACCAATCAGAGCCAGGAGGAAGGTCGTTGGTACTGTTGATCATTCTTGTGTACATGCTGCTCACAGCCTCTCATTTTCTCTTTTGCTATGCTACAGATGGGTTCACCAAACCCGTGAATGTTCAGGCTAGTTAGCATAACTACCGATGACAGCGGTAAAAACTGTTTTCCTGGAACGATAAGTTGTTTCTACAGCATTAGCACATTTAGCAGCACATACACAAGCTTAATTGACAACGCTAACACACTCCATCTGTGTTTGTGTGATTGATGGTTTTTGATCGGGAGCGGTGCATTTTTTCAAACAGCAATAGCAGCACTGGGTGGAGGTGGAAAAGCTCAATCTTTTCACAGATCTTGGCCTCATATTACAATATCCGCAAATCTGATCTAAATTATATTCACGTTTGAGGTTTTTATTTGTTCATTTTCCTTCCACTTCACAAAGTTGCACTACTATAACTATAGGAGTCTGGCTCCTACAGGGGGCCTGGCCAGGCCCCCTGGTAGAAGGGGACACAATGAACACTCAGCTCCTAACTTAGTTTGATAATATGCTTCACGGATCTGTAGCTCACAGGCTCAAGGGACTCACATTTGGTGAAGACGCTGATATATGAAAGAAGCAGAATTAAGTTTGAACTGTAACAATGCACAGTGGGAGCCATTGTGCATGTTGTTTTGGCACGTAGCTAACAAGTGAAAACTCTGTGGCCATCTGCACCATCACTCTCTGAGTAGCTTTTATTTCTTGTTGAAGCTGGTCTTTCATTGAAACAAAGCATAGTAGCCTCATTGACCCACTAAAAAAATAAATTAATAGGCTACAGAGTTTGTCCAGAGCTGATGTGCTGGCCTTTCGTGAGCAAACTTCACAACCTTCTATTAATGCAGTGCATCAGGAAGCTCATCACACTGATATTTCTATTTTTTTTGCAAATCTGTATAAGTCAAGAATAAATTAATATTCTTAAGTACTGAATGGGGAGGGTCGATCTGAAATTGATATCCACTTTTCCATTTAAAATATTTTTCAGTCAGTCCATACAACTAGACATTTTCTGGGGTCTGTTTTCTGCTTACAACTCCTCAGTTAATTCCTGTATAGGACAAAACAAACAAAAAAAACTACCATTTCAGATTTGTATGGTGTATAAAAACTGCCCACGGTGGAACTGCAAGTTTTGGTTTTGGATTGTTGCTGCTAGCATTTTCCCCTTTCCCTGCAAAGCAAAAAAAAAAAATTCTAGTCTGCTGGGAAGCGTTTAATCTTGGAAAACAACTGAAAGCCACAGATGATAATCTAACAAAATTTCAATCCTCAGCTCTCTTATCTTCTTCCAATACCTCTGTTTCTCTCGACTTGTTTTGTTTTCCATTTTTCTTTTTATCTATTTTTATTATTACTCTGCAAGATCTCTCAATCTGAAGTTCAGAATCCACACCTGAAGAATACCGATATTCATCCTGAAATAGTCTTAAGTGCAGAGCTGAGAAACCACTCACAGTTTTCCATGTATGTGAACCAAGTCAGTTATTGCCTCTGCACTGTTTTATTTATTAAAACCATCTATAAAACACATTTATCATGATATAATGGATCACACAGAATATCTAGAACTTCTCCCTCACTGACCTGTCAAAGAAAACATTATCCTACCACCACCATGCTTCACCAGGGCAATAGCTTTCTTTCAACAATGACTTTCTTCTCGCCCTGCTTTCATAAAGGTCATGTATGTGGACTTTACCACACCATGGGGATATTGACTGTTTCTCCAACTAATGCTCTACTTCCCCAGTTTGGTAGACTTGCAGCTGTGTAATACAATTTCCATTTTTAGATGAGAAACATCCAAAGCTTGAGACATTATTTTATAGCCTAACCATTGCTACTTTTATGTTTTCAGCAAAAAGCAAGTAAAAAAAAGTATTATTTTTTTTCCCTTTCTATTTCTACATTGTGCTCTTCCATTGACTTAAAAACATAAACACTGACGTCTGTAGTTTAAAGATGACGACACTGAAAAAGGTTCAAGTGTCATGAATATATGTAGGGCACAATATGTTGGGAATAGAAGTTCCTCTTTCTCTGTTCATACAACACTGGCATCTGGTTTCTACATTTGGAGCCATAGAGAAACTAAGAGAGCTGCCTGAGACAATCATCGCTAAAAACACAGAGAGAGAACGAGAAGAGACTACCGGGCCGCAGAGAAGCACAGTGGATGGAAAAGGTTGAAATGAAGGGATGAAGTGGGTCGAGGATGACGCCACGTATTTGCCCTTGTCTGAAGAGCAGGTTAGATGAACAGCAACAACAAAAAGCTCTCAGATTCAAACCACTCGCATGCACCCACTTGCTGTAGTGTTTTTGTCTGCCTCTGTGCTGTTCTACGACCATCACAGTGTACGAGATGAGCATGAAAACCACCACACTGATAGCACATGATGATGATTTCACCCTGAGGCTCTGAATTAAAAGCTTTTATGTTGCTTTATTTTGTGTATTGTAACTTATTGGCACAGCTCAACTGAAATAATGTCAAAGAGATACAAGCTTCAATATAAAATCTCAATTTATGGGTCATGAGGCAAAAGTTGACTTACTGGTTCAGGGTTGGGACCCTTTTGCTGCTAGTATGGATCAAAACATTTCATTTTTAATAATTGCCAATATGTAAACTTGAGCCATTGTTTGCAATGCTCTGAGCACAGGGTTGCACATTACACAAATGAAATTATTAAAATAAAAACTACATTTATGATTTAACATCTCAGTTGCTCTACAAAGGTTCAAAGCTTAAAATGACCAGCTGTATTACTCATGGCAGTTTATGTGATTCTGGAAGGAATCTCTTGTGCACAATCCACCTACTCTCATGCATGAAGCAGCAGGATCAAATGTTCATATCATCCACCACGGTTTTCTTATTTCTGGCATTAGGAAGCAAAATGATAGGAACTCCTTTCTGCTTAGCGTTTCCTCAAAAGCTTGCACATATGATCTCCATTATGAACACCAGTCTATCAGAAACAAATCTATCGAGAGCAAATTGAAGCTGAGCCAATGATATCAGGCAAATCACCAAAAGCCAAATACCTGTAGTTAAGTCAGCAGCATTAGCATCACATAGCAAATCCTCCAGGTAATATTAGAGGGAGTGTTTTAATACCTTTCCACCTGGAAAGGTGGTGACAACCTGAATTCCTCTCCGCATTGATGAGTTGTTCATCCAGTGTAAAGACATTCTATTAAAGGGCGTTGCCAAACCTTAACTCTCAGAATTGAACAAGTTGTTCTCAACCTGTGGCTCTTCCAGTTCAAAAATATCCAAACCACTAAGGCTGCTAGTGTTCACTGAACTGCTTTCATTTGTTGCTTAGAAGTAGTTTCAAAGCACAGACATGTTTCGTGGACCAGGTTTGTCTGACGGAAGTAGTGATTTGCCCTTACTTTTTAAGCTGATTTTTATTATTATTGTTATTATTATTATTATTATTATTATTATTATTATTATTATTATTATTATTATTATTATTATTATTATTATTATTATTACAAGCATACTGGGCTGTTATTCATTTACACTCTGTGTTGTTCAGCTGCTAATTTATCTGTTTATGTATGTGCTGTCAAGCAGGCTACAACTGGGAACAAACCACACCAGGAGACATAAACTGTGACAAAACAGCACTTTCACATATAGCTGTAGGATTTTACCATTGTTTCAAATGTTCCTGTATCCAATATTATTGATTAAAACTTCAAAGATTGTTTTTTTTTACCTCTTTACCAACTGTATGCCATCAGTCTGAATGTCCCTTGTTGCTTTATGCAAACATAACACACAGAACAAGCCAAAATGCACATGCACACGTCATGTGAAGAGGCTCCCTGAAGGGTGAAAGTATGAATTAGGAGAACAAGCTCCCGTTGGTGAGCTAATACCTACCTGCCAGCTTTATTTGGCCACACACATGGCATAGCATCTGTGCTGGTCCAGGCTTGCTCTGTCATTTTACACACTCCTTTCTATCTCCATTTATTTTCTGTGACCTAGAAGTACTTCTTCCTCCCATAGAGATTTCCACAAAAAGCTAAAAAAAGATTCACTTTTTCCCTCTCCTATGGAGGAAAGAGAAAGGGACACATGTGGGAGCCAGTCTTAGAGTGTCGTTACAATAGATAATTTAGATGGTATTCAAAAAAAAAAGGAAAAAGGAAGACTGCCCTGCTAAGAACTAAGGTATGCATGGTTGCATTGGATGTAGAAATGTAAACAGGCAGCTGGTAAGAACGCCGATTGTGTCCCCTTCACTTCTGCTTATGGGAAATAATATGAGAAAGGCTCATTCAAAGGCGAAGACAATCACAAAAAGATATCCTTCAACATGAAAGGATTACATCAAGTGATCTCTATCTGCGTGGAAATGCTAAGCATAATTAAAACTCTCAATGAAAATATTAATCCAGATTCTCATCTAAATGATAATTTAGTTTTAGACAAGAGACAAGAGCTTCACTATTTTATAAAACATGATGAATAAGAAGTTGGGCTTTATGTACAGGCCAGTCTTCATAGGGAATAAGATTGTGTTCTGCAGTGAGCACCTCTTCTTACTACCCCCAACTTCCACTAAGTTAATGGAACCCAGAATTGTCAACTTTGGTTTTTCTTCAGTGTTTATCTCTACCTCAGTCCCTAGCTACCTACAAATTGCTGAAAACATTGTTATGTTTGCGCTATTGTTTCTCCATCCATCACCATTTTATAAGTTCAAGTCATGGCTGCATGCCTGCCTGTTGGAGTGCAGACATTAAAATTAATTTACTATGTTTTTTGTTGTTTTTTCCTTAAAAAAAACAATACTTAATTATCTTATGATAAACAGGGAGCCTCAAAAAACTTAAACTGGTTTCCCTATTTTTTTATGAGAATCGCTAAAATAAAACAGAAAATAACAGCATGGTGTTGTAATCCACATAGTTTTTATGTTCTGCAACATGGCATCTAATTTATTCATAGCATCTAGCAAAAGAGTCTAAGGTTAGAAAATTAACAGTACAAGAAAAGAAAAAGAAAAACTCAAACCACTGCCTGTCTGTCTTAATGACATGGCACAGCTAAAACCACAATGAAACAACAGCATTGCAAACACTTGAAGTTTGTCCCAAATTGATGAAAAAGCAACAACCAAGGTGGTCACTAAAGCTGCCAAGAGGCTGACAGTAACACCAAGAAAACTGAAGAAATCTCTGTCAAGTACTGGCTGTGTTCTTCTGCATGAGACAACAATATCATCCTTTGTATCCATTTATCTGAAAAGAGAGGAGGGCTGTGAAGTTGAAATCTTTTCTTACAAGTGAAACATCAAGAATTATCTAAAGTTTCCCTGAGCTTCATGGGATAATGTGTCACATTTTGTTGAAACCAAACTTAAACTCTGGACCAAAACTCAACAAGTTAAAAACAACATTAAATCACTACAGAAAGAACATTGTTCACACCCAGGATGAATATATCAGCAGCAGCGTCACAATCAGCAGCTTTCAATATAATCTCATTGTTTTATCTTTATTTGTTTTGTTGTTTTCGGCAATCTAGTAAGAGCAAGGAACAATCCAAAATGGACAGAAAAATTGTAGCCACATGAACAAGGGTTGTGGACAAAAGACACAATCCCCAACATTTGAGAACTTTTAAGAGGCAGATTGTTCGCTTACTGATGTGAGATGCTGTTTAATTCTCACCAAAGCAGACTGAGCCATAAAAGTAAACCAAAATATGCTTTAATGAAGTGAATCATTTTAAGGGTGTTCATATTTATGCAATTAGGATGTCGCCGTTTTTCTTTTTTATTATTATTTTTGCAGATTTGTTTGTGTTTCCATTGAATTGTACGGGATAAATAACCATGTCTGTGGGGAAAAACATGCGACATAACATATCAAGATTCCCAGTCAAATGTGTTGAATTCAAACGTGTTGAATTCATTTCAAATTAGCTTGTGGATATGATGCTAACGCACCCTGTCACTGCAAATAAGTATTTATTATATATATTTATTTATGCAGATAAATATTTACATTTTTTTTAAAAAAAAAGCTTAAATTAATTGCGAGATAAATCTTAATTGTATATCCAATTAGGAGGAATTTCTATAATTCAAGTGCTTGATCCGAATGAGTCAATACTGTAACAAAATGTAACAAATGCATATATAAGAAAAATCTACCCTCGAGAGGGCAAGTAGAAATTGGACAGGAAAAATTGACTGTCTATTTGTGCATCGGTGACAGAAATGATAATTACTCAATCTAGACAAACATTTCTATTCAGTGCTGCTCTTATGTAGTCTAATTCCTTTTGGTTGCCTTGGTGACATGTGCTTTGGAAAGATAAAACAGCCTCTCTTAAACTCCCAGCCTGTTAACAAAGTCATTGTCATCCAGCAAGATGCTCTGGACTGTGAATTAAAAAGGTGAGAAAAAATAAACATGCAGATACATACAACCATACCTGCCAACAAGGAGGAATTCCCCACGCACCCTTTGTCGCCTCATAGCCATCAGAAGATTACGGACCGTCATGCCCTCGCAGAAACACACCACCACACGAGCTTTGGGCAGACGTTCCTTCAGTTTCCCCAAAAGGCGATCAAAGTGTTTCTCTCCGGCGTTGCTGTAGATCTTGTCCGAGTGGGCGATGCACAGGCCCTCTTGAGAGGCCAGCTCCTTGAAGGCCTCCATGCCACTCTCCCCATAGTTTCCTGAAGGGGATTAATAAAGCAGACATTAGCTGCATTTCCATTAAACATAGAATCCCCCAAATTGAAATTACACATTTGAAATTGCTTAATGAAAACATGTCAGTTTTGAGAGAAAAACATCTGGTTTTTTATAACAAAAAATGTTTTTCTGCCAGGATCAGGTTGTTTTTTATGGAAGCCCATTTCCGCCACTCTGTTAAAAAATAAAAATCTCATTAGAATGAGAAAGTATCTCAAAATAATGAGATACTATCTCATTATAATGAGATAGTATCTCAAAATAATGAGATACAATCTCATTATAATGAGATAGTATCTCATTATTTTGAGATACTATCTCATTATAATGATATACTATCTCATTATTTTGAGATACAATCTCATTATAATGAGATACTATCTCATTATAATGAGATATAATCTCATTATAATGAGGTACTATCTCATTATTTTGAGGTACTATCTCATTATAATAGTATCTCATTGAACGAGATACTATCTCGTTATAATGATTTTTTTTTTACAGAGTGGCGGAAATGGGCTTCCATAGTTTTCTGGCCGTATTTAGCAAAACTGGAATGGAAACAGTTTTTCCGCGCCACCCGAGTCACATGATCAACAGCTGGATTTTGCTGCTGGCGAAAACAACGAAGAAGAAGTCGGCGGGAAGTAGAAGGAGGATGATGTTTGTTTTTGCTTTGCTTTTTCGGACAATGTGCAGCTGGCGCACAGTTTATGACAAGTTTTGTGTCAGTCAAACGTGTTGAATCCCCAGCACTTCTGTAAAATCGTCTGCTACAATTTCTCTCAAAACGCTGCGGTTGCCCCAAAGAATAAGGGGCTTGTCACTCAGACGCCTGAACAAAACGTCAGTGTCCTCTGATAACTGATAGATGATTAGCTATAGCGTTATGGGTGAATTATTCATATAATTAATGTTTACATCTGTTTACATTGATTACTGCCTTAATTTTTTACTGACTTCACCTGTGATTTTAATTTAATTTCTTAATTAATGGAAATGCGGCAATTACATTTTTTTATGTACATTAGCAGAATAGAGACAACAATTTGCACACATTTGTAATGGAAATGCATCTTTTTCTTACTTTAGAAATGATGCCTGAACAAATCTCATCTCATAATATTATATATGCTTCATGGCAGGTGTTGTCATCCCTGGCACAAACAGGCCAAGGTTTAGGGTCAGGTTACTTTGAATTTTTGTTTGTTTGTTTTTTATCTAATAAAATAAAACGTCTTTTGAAATCTGCATTTTGTACTCATCCTGGTGGTTTTAATTTTGAAAGGAAACAGGTTATCAGAGTACAGTTAACATGTTTTTTTTTTTTTGCAAGCCATAATGTAAAAGACAATCAATATTATGCCTAAAGGACTCCTCTCAGCAGTCTCTCACTGCCTCAATCCTTGACTGACCCGAAGCTCTGATCCACTGATAATGAGAGTCAGACTTGACTTGCTGCTGATTGCAATCAAGCCCAAAGGGGTGAAGACGCCTGTCCCTGTTTAACTCTAAACTGTCCCAATCAAGAGCCTGGCAAAGCCGTTTCTATGTCCAAATCTTCTCCTTCCATGTAGACTGCAACGCTGCTCTGAATTGATGAGAAAACCCACAGCTTCTCAGTCTGAGAGCTGGATTACACAGACAATTCAATCGATTTGTGTGCGACAGAACACGTTTTTGCATTTGAACAGACATGTCATCATAGGGAAATCAGAAGCACCTTGCTGTAAATATGTGAAAACATTTGTCTTGCAGTTGATGAGCAGCGCCGATTCTTGCGAGAAGATGCCGTGTTTTGCATGATTGAGGACAAACAATTGTACATCTGCACATGGTGAAACTTTACATTGCTGCTGAAACAGACATCAATGTAATTCATTGACACAGGTCCATAATGCGTCCATGTGTTGGTTTGCCAATAGTCCTTTGATTATATTTTCAATTGCCTCTTTTCATTCTGCTGCAGGTAAATGGAAATAATGATATCCAATTATTTTACTCTCTCCATCTCTGCTATGAAACCGGTGGGTGGCGGTGAATTAGTTGACACCTCACAATGACCAAACAACAACAAAAAAACCAGCACTAAGCATTCATCGCCACACAGATGATAATCGAGACAGGTAATTTATGCAATTTCACAGCTCTGGCTGTTGCTACAGGCAACAAGCTGCACTTATAACTTGTCTCGGGCAGTGGAGATAGAAAACTGATGAGCTTGAGCCAGTCGTGACCACGAATTCAAGATGACTAAAGTCAAGACAAACAAGGATAGTGCCTTGTGAAAGTATTAGCACCACTTTAGTTATGTTACAGCCAAAGGAGGTGGACTACAAATGCATGCTGCACTTTACAGATTTTATTTGTTATAAAACCTTATATACTCACTCCACAATTCTGTTCTGCTCTATGCCGGTTTATCACATCAAAATCCGGTAAAGACACTGAAGTGTGATGTGTAAAAGGTCAAGGGTTGTAAATACTTAAATTAGCTCCAAACGATTTCAATCAAGTTTGGAAAATTTTGTCTTATTTTCATGGACAGAGTATGACTTTGCCTCTTTGGGAAGTTAGCTAAGGGTCTTAAAACTAATTTCAATCTCTTTCAGATTGGTCAAAGGCGACCATAGTAACCTATACAAGTTGAACGAGTTGAGGAGATTTAAAATGAAAAATGTCAACGACTGTCCAAATGTTGTCACTGCTTTGGCAGAAGGCAGTGCTTGTAGCTCAGCCAGTTGCAGCAGAAATGTTGAAAAGTTTCATTATAAACTCTCATCTGTTGTTTATTTCAAAGCCAAGGGATTCATTATAATTTGTTGAATTTTTAACAATGTAACAAACATCTGGCAAATAACTATTGTGGTGAAAAATGTTGCTAAGAATATTGCTTGAATATTTGTGATTTGCGAGAATTTAGATCACAAGTATTCACAAAATAGATCACAAAATAACAGCTTCTTTACCAATTATTGATTTCCCAGTGCTATTCTTGTAAATCAATCAATTATCATTTGATATAAATGATAACTTTTCCTTTATGCCATTGTTCTGCAGTCCTTGAATTTTCTGATGGCCTTCCCAGAGAAGGCTCAGATAGCTGATGTCACCTATAGACCTTCAGGTACTACACTTTCCTAACTCCCTTTGCCATTTAGCTAAAGCCAGTCTGTGCTCGTCTCCCATACCCAACTATAATAAGACTCCCCAAAGATGTTTTACACTCCCAGCATGTCTGCAGTTCCTTAGGGAGAGATCCTGGTTAATGCAGCCTGTCAGTCATAATTTGGGTGCACATCACTGACTGTGTTTCACCAAGACTTTAATGAAAAGCCACGGACATAATTCATTTCACAGTAATTACTCTGTCTACCCAACCCGCCTTTTTTCTGTTATCTCCTGTTATCTCCTGTCTCCACCACAACATAGTCGACGTGCTGCAAATGAGGAAAAGTTTGCAAAAAGGGTAGAAGCTAATCACAATGCGAGAATGTAAGTGTATTTATGAGAATTTACGTTCAGTTTAATTAATAGGTATTTGATGAAATCTGAAGCAGTTGCATAATTCTTAACCATGTCCTCTCCAAATGAAAATGGAATAAAGATTAATGTGTCCGTTCTAAAATAGTCCCTCGTGTGCTGTAGTACAGTTTTGAAACTTGCTATGGTGGCCAGCCTAACAAAGCCAGAGAGTTCGCACATTCTTTTTTTCCCCGATTAGCAAAGCACATTAGGTGTGAAGTTGTGGAAACAATAGGAGTACTCTTTATGGTCTTACTGTGCAGATCTACATGTGAATGTTCTTGTCTGAGACATTATTACAAAGAAAATAATATCAACCTCAAAAGGTTGACACAAAAAGAACAAACTCAGTTAGAGTTTAGAAAACAAAATAAAAGTAAAAACTGCTCTGGGGTCAGTGCATATTTATATTTCACCATAAAACCCTGAGGACCTGTGAAGCCTCAGTGGCATGTGATCCTCGATATGTCAAAGTGTTTGACTCCTCTTCTATAAATGTAACAACTGATAGGCTGTTGTGCCACTCCTAATAAAAATAAATGATTTGATGAAATGGTTAATTGAAGATGCAGTCAAGAGAAGCTGGGTATCTATAAACTAGGTATTTTGTTTACTAGCATGTGACATTGGACTATAAGACCCTTTACTGCAGTAGAGTTGGTATGTGTCAGACTTTTAAAAGGGTTTTAGGACATTAACCCAGAGCCCTTGTTTTTTGAACCACAAAATATATTTTGAGCATTTCTAAAGCAACGTTAGGGTGTTTTACTTTACTTTGGTTCTCATAGATATCATATATAGCCAAGACAACTATTTGAATGCAATGATGTCATAGTAGTCCTACCTCTAACCTCAAAGTTAACTCTGAGCAGGTCAAGACATAACATCAAGCCTTGTGCATGTTTTTTGCCACCTTTGTTTTTTTTTTATATATTTCAGTGATTGTATCACATACAATTAATTATTATGTTTATTAATTTCTGTATTATTATCAATTGAAATGTTTCACATGTTTGAACCGTTACTCTAGTCTGTCATGAGGGACAGCAGATGGGTGGGGCTTACACTGATTGGTTTAAAGTTCACTTGATGTTTAGCGTAACCAATCATCTTCAGGCTTGATGACTTGCAGCAGTAATAATTACTTTGCAGAGCACGACAACACAGGAATTAAAATATCAAATCAATAATGAAAGGATTTAATACATGATTTGACTATTTAAGTACATTAGTTTTTAGTTTTAACTTTTCATTATTACATTATACTGAAAACATTGTAAATTAATGTTTATTTTGTTGAAACGTACATTGAGATTATCCTGAAATATAGCTAATAAATACTTTAACTATTAGTTGAACTGTAAACATTTTATTAACCATTAATAGATAAAGTACACGATGTAACGAATTTGAGAGAATTTCAAAGTGATCAACATATTGCAAAAAGAAAAATGTTCCAGTTGTGGTTATATGACCACATATGATTGATACTTTAATGCATTATCATTTGGCATTTTAGGGTTTTAATACCCATCAATCTGTAGATTTAAAAATGAACTGAACTAAATCTGGCCCAGATCCCTCAAAAGCTGGATCTGGAGTTGGTGCCGATTTTTCTCACCCTCAGTGTGGACTGCAGACACGTAGGTCCAGTTATGGAGCTTGACGATGTCCAGCATGGCCCGGGCCTGCAGAGTGTCTGACGGAACGACCCTTAGGAAGTACTTGAACAAAGTCTTGTCACTCAGGTCGATGCTTGTGGCAGAGTAGGCAATCTGTGGAATGTTGAATAACTGTAAAAGGTTTTGCACTTGGATGGCCACAGAGCTGGATCCGGGGCCGATTACTCCTGCTATGGGTTTCTTTGAAGGCGGTGGCTGGTTGGACGGGGTTCCGTCGATGCACCACTTGGAACCGTCCTTATCATCCCGAATCGAGATGAGAGAGTCCCGGATGAACTCGATGCTCTGCTCCAAGGCAACAGAGGAGTGCCAACAGGAGTCCCGGATCTCACAGCCGAGGCTGATGTTGGGGAGCAGGTGCTGGTCGGCGTTGATGCGGTCGAGCGTGTGGAACATGGCCTCCACCCGCTGGATACCGTACTGCTCCCGGACGTCCCCGCACTTCCGCTCGGCCACCTTCTCGGCAGACGGCTGGTGGTGGACGGAGAAGAGCGCGCCGATGATCACGTCCCCGTCCATGCGGGCCACGGAACGGGACGCGGCGCGGGGCACCACCGATCTCTCGTGGATGCTGCCGCTGCTGTGGGGGATCACGAGGCACGCGGGGAGACACAGGAGAGCGAGAAAACTCATCTTTACGCGTGCCATGTCGTGCCACAGAGCGTGAGCCGTGCCGACTGCGATGGCATATTATCTGCTGTCTGTCAGGGCTTCCACGCTTATCCCAGCCATTACCTGTGGGAATGCTGCTCGGAGTGTATCCGTAGGCACCTGCAGAAAAAAAAAAGCAGAAAATTGTTGAGATATATGGGGAAGGAAGGCTAAGAGTTTACTAAGCACGCATGTTCTTCTCCACACGCCCTGTTTCACAGTCTCCTATCAAGATGCCTTTGAACAAACCACTTAAATCACAGTTCAGTTGCGTGTCTCTAATTCTGTACAGAGAATTTAACTATTGCACCTGGCTGAGTGCAGATACTGTGAGTGTCATTCATTGAGAGAAAATACAGAAACCGGGATTTCAGCACCACGGACAGCGCGCTTTCCAAACACGTTACAAGGACGTCTATGGGACTGTTGTCTGCACGCATCATCTCCGCAGATCCAAACTCTTCACGATTTAACCTAAATAATCCCAGAAGCACAAAACACCTTCCCTCCCTCGACTGTTTTCTTATTTTTCCTAGATCTTGGATTTTCTTTCTTTTCTTTTTTTTTTCTCGATAAGTCTCTCTCAATCACCGAATGAAGTCAGGATTATCAATGATGTATTATTACACCAGTTGACTTATAATCTTTAACCACGAAGCAGAACGTGCCTGGTCACACAATCACAGCTCCCCACACCACGCATGCGGATGGTTCTGCTATGTTAAAACTTACCTCGATCCTTGGCTCATGTCTCGTGCCTTCGTCCGTCTTCTGTGCCGCGTGGTCTTCGTCGGTATTACTTGAGTTTCTCTCCCTCTCCCTCTCGCTCATCCAACTCCAAACGTGATAACTAGAACCCCCTCCAGTCCTCTTCCCACCACCCCACTCCCAAGCTCTCTTCGCTCCCTCCCCATCCTCTCCAGAGCTGTCTTTGAGTCTTTATCTTTAGGATATAACTTAATTAGTTTTACTTGAAGCATTTCCAACAATAATAATTACCCAATCAGAAAAAAAACGTCACCCTTTATGGTACTACTATAAGCAGTCTACATCTGACTTCCACAGATTTAGACTGCTTATTAATTACAATGCTGTACTGTTCAATAAAGTGAATTCAGATTCTTGAAACCAAAAGACAACATGAAATGTTAGGAGTTGCTTCATCCATTTGGATCCCAAGCAGCAACCAATAATTTAAAACTCTCTGCTTCATTTGAATGAAGTTTACATTTCATGGATGACCAAAAGTGCCAAAATTCTATAGATAATTACACAACAAAAATGAAAATAATAAAATAAAATAAATTGTGCAAAAAGTATAGTGCCAAGTTTATTCAAAAGCAGAATTTGCAATGATTGTGCTCTTGACCAAGATTAAATAATCTTAATCTTAAATTGATTAACCATCAAAATAAGTAAGCAGGTTAACATTACTCCAGTCAAGGGGATCTAAAGTGGAGTTGATGTCATTTACCCAGTCAGGAGTTAGTCTGCTTAATGAGCCTGTCTTTCCACTGCAGCACAGAAGTTATAAATATTAATATAGTTATTTTTGATTTCTTATTTGTTATTGGGGTTAATCTTACATTAACAGATCAAGTAAGGGATAAAAGTACAGAACATATTTACAGAAATGTATGAAGTAATATTTTCTGGTCATGACAACAGCCATTTCCTGTAGAAACTGGTGTGAATTGGCACATTCTCCCACACAACCTGTATTAAAATTTTTAATGTATTGACACTCCAGCATTATAAGTCCAGTGGTTCATTGGGTCATTTTAGCACTTTTTCTTCTTAGTTTTCTCAAATCAATTAAGAGTGTCCTTGACTGTGTGTCTTGCCAAGCTCGTTTCATCAGATTCTTGTCAAGAATGTCATGGTATATTCCTCCATCTCACCTTTGTTCAAATGAACCCCACCTGTATTAAAAGCCTCAACACACCCTGCATCATGATGGTCGCACCTGCAAACTTCACTTTTGGCATGAAGATTCTGGGGTGATGAGTGGATCTCTTCTTCCTTCAAACCTGGAGTCGGGTGACATTCCAACAGTTCTACTTTGACCTCATCTATATTCTCTCAGCATTTCACTGTCTCGTCCAAATCTTTAAAGCAAACTTTAATCAAGCTGAAATATGCCTTTTCTATATCGATGGAGTCTTGAGCAGTGAGCATAGACACAACCAATGAAAGCCCTCAGTTCCCTCTCGTGTGACGTTTAGCATCTGCTTGAGAGTCAGAGATGTTGATGAGAACGTCTCTGTTCATCTTAAATGTGAGATGTATTTGTTATATCAGATCAGGTGAAGCAGCCTTGGTCTGCAATGGCATTTTCCTTTGTCTATAAAGCTTAGTAAGCTTTGTAAGAAGCACTTCAATTGAAAAACATTCAAATATGAGATGCTGTCAAAATAGTCGACTCCAAAGTAGCAAATGAGTCGGTAAATAGTTTAACTTTCCTCTCCTTGGGGACACAAACCCTATACATGAAGGGCTGTGTCGTGACTCACACCAGGCTGTATAAATCCCAAATAAACTTAAGAAGTCTGTGTGACACTGTTGCCCGAGGCTTTGGGAGTGATCATCTGTTACTGAACCTGAATAAAAGTGACATGTATGAGAAGGAAAGACTGCTTGGATTCTGTAGACACTCTTCAGGCCAAAGGGCTATGGCTAAGCTTGGTCTATTCTCATAATGGAGTGTGCGTGGGTTGACTGCAAGGCAAATGATTTAAGCACTACAGGCCTATATAATCATCATCATGATGGATTATTGGTAGTGAACATACTTATTAGCCTTAAAGAAAATTCATGAACTAGATGCATTATTTGGATGTTTTCATTTTGCAAGTGTACTTTTGAATATAACAGAGAATTTGATTGTTTCAAAGACATTTTCTTTTCTTCTTACAACTATTTCTATGACTTTGTATTTTCTCTTATGTCAAGAAACCCACTCAGAAACTGGATTTGTGTTTCTCAACAAACTACAAGGTTTGAGACATTGTAACTACATTAACAAAACCATAAAAGAATTTAAGTGTCATGATATATTGAGGTTGTAGTGAACCTACACGCAGCGAGGCAGAAGCGTTGTGTGGATGGTGATGTATTTAATGGAAATAAAAAAAATTAGAAGAACTTGCATACAGCCAGGAGCACAGAAAAAAAACAAGAATACAAAAAACCAGGAACTCAAAGGAATGCAAACAGGATGTAACAGGAGGAACCAGTGAGAAGTGAAAGCAGGAGAGGTGTATAAATACTGTGAGGGTGAATGCTGGAACAAAAGACCAGGACTGATGAGCTAATTGACTGAAGGTATGAGGGGAGAGAGAGAAAGAAAATGTCACTGGAGGGCGAGGGAGCAGATCCAACTAGAACTAAGTGAATCTAACATTAACAAATAACTAGACACAAGAAACGAACATAAACAAATCAAGAAAGAACTGAGCAAAGCCAGACAGAAACAAGACTGATCACCTAGCACCTTGTTCTCTTTGGCCAATATAGTGAAGAACAGTTTCTAGTTTTCTGTTTCTATTATAATATTCAGCTGAATTGTTTTTTGTAATTTAACTTTTGTACACTGATTATTAATATTAACAAAAAGCACAGATAAAGCTAATTGAAATAAAGTAATGTGCTTTATTTACTTGCAGCGATTGTGTTTTGCGCCTTTAACAGTTTTAGATTTCGTTTATACAGTGAGAAAAAGACACTTATGTTTCAAAGGCTATCATTTGCAAATGCATCACATTTATTTAAAACGTCACACTTATGAGCTCTATTCATAGATTTTTCTGTTTCCATTCGATATATTAGATGCCAACTTTTGGAGGAATATCCTAACCGAGGCAGATCCATTTTTTGTCACATGAGTTGATCACAGCTTTGCCTTCCGACAGCGCTTTTGAAAATTGGTCAACTAACTCCCACGAAATTGAATGATGGACACAAGGCATTGTTGGTTTTTTTCCTAGCATTTAATTGGACACAGGTACCAGGGAGAACTGTACAAAACAAAATGACAATCCATTTTCATGCAGTAAGTTATTAGAAAACAATAACACAATATTTTTACAAAATCTCCATGAATCAGTATCTTGACTTTTGCAAAATGTTGACACAAACTATAGTAAAAAGAAAACATGCTGCCCTCTGCAGAGTGTGGAGTGTAACTGAATAAACCGTTCAGACCTGCTTTTCTCTGAAGGTCTTTCTAGAAGAAGAAAATACTAGTTTAAACTGTTTTGCAGCAGTCAGTCTGCACATTATATTGTTTGGAGCTGTGTATTTCTGCATCTTCACTTGGGCTTATGATATTTAAACTATCCTGAGATTAAATTTGTTGAATATTTAATGTCTAGTGAAAATATTGTTAAACTGGGTTTTTGACTTGGACATTTTAAGTCAATAAAACGCAAATAAGTTAATATGAAAATAAACACTGAGCTGTGATCAATAAAATAATGTGAATCAAGTTGCAAAAATAAAGATATAAATTAACCATGTTTTAGAAAACAAGTTAAAAGCCTTGCAGACATGGAAACCTGTATGATCAACTTTTTTTTTTTTTTTACTTTCATATTAAAATATTCCAAAACGTTCTGAGCTGAGTATTTCCAAAATAGATCATATTTCTCTTTCGGGTCTTACTACTTTTTATTTTATGATATATATTCATATATTTTGCTGACTTGGCAAAGGCCATTTGATATTCTAGCTCCATTGTTTTGGGCATATAAGATCATTTGTATTGATATAATACTTATTCTAATGTTCATATATGATACTTTTTAGATGTGACATAATGGCAATCATAGTGGTCCCATACGATGGTTTTGTTTCAACTCTAGATGACAAGTGTGTTCATCAGTGCCGTTGATGTGAGTCAGCTACTCCTGCTCCTGGGGGTTTTATGTTGTCTAGGTGACCCCAGACTTGAAATGTGGCATCTCCCACTGTCAACATTAATGAGCAGGCGTCTGTTCAAACCTTTGTCCTCAAGTGAGAAAAGAAATCACGTGCTACACTGCCATCTCCTGTTGCAACCAGGCTATTACATTTTAGTTTTATAAGCTGTGTTAGGCAGTTCAGATGTTTTTGGAATGACTCGACTTTTCCAATAACAGAAGAATGTCAAGTACCTCATTTCTTGCCATTTAACTAAAAATACTAACAAAGCTTTAATGAATTAATCATACTTGCTTTACGTTTTTTCCCCCACATATGTAAATACCTTTAAAAATAAATGCTAAAGAAAATTGTAGCTATTACGTGAGCCCGTTTTCTCCATTCTGATCAAAACAAATATATATTACAGATTGAATGAAATAAAACATATAATGAGAAAGTTAACACAAAAATCTGGAATAATAAATTCGATGCTACGTTATTGAATTTATTTTCACCGTCGAGTAATATCTCAAGCATTGCAACACTTACACTGTTCAATAAAGTTTCCGACAGAAAAAAAAGTGGCTAGGCTAGCTAGTCATGTTTCCAGAGGCAACTATGCTAACACACGGGTTTACCCCATGTATGTAGACACAAACAAGTCGTATCATGCATTTTCCAGTGAACATGACTTGAGGTAAGGAAAACCAGCAATGCTTACATATTTTGCAAAAACGGCCTTTGTTTTTTTAATGCTTAGCTTCCGCCCGAGCTAGTTGTTTTTAGCCCACATTAGCATAGCTCAGTGGTATCAATTTCTTGAACAAAAAAAGAAAATGTTGTTGCACAAATATCTATATCAAAAGCATTTCATTGCTGAAAAGGTTACTGAAGAGGTGATGGTTGCAGTTTAATTTTTTTTGTAGACATATGCAGCTAGGTAATCTTAAATTCTCAATTTACATGATTCTGCACACTTGCAGAAATACAAATACAAATCCACTTTAATCTATAATTTATATATTTTGACAAAGATACCAATGTTAAAATATATAAACATTGGTATCTTTGTTGATGTGTTCCAAGTTTGAGGTTGGACGGCTTCCTTGCTATCACTCCATTCTTTAGTGTTGTGACCACTCCAAAAGGGGTAATACTACTTTCAGTTTAAACAAACATGTCAGTAAGATTTAAAAAAAGATTGCCTTACACCTAAATATACCTAAGGTAGAAGTACTTAGAGCCCAACTGTATAAATTAAAGCTCTGAAACTTAAGACATGTTGGTGCGCAGTGACAGATTCCACCATAGTCGGATGTACAAATGCAAAATCCAATATAGAATTTTTTAAATTTTGACCATAACTAATTAAAGCTTATATAATTGCAAGAAAAATCTAAAAATATTTAATAAGGTCACTTTTTTCATTATTTGAATATTTTCTTTGGCTTTCTGATGAATTTCTGAAATTAATCATGATTTTTTATTTCTGATTAAAATGTAAAATCATGTAAGAGGTTACCTTTAATATCAAACAGACTGAGGAACATCAACATATGTAGAAAATGAGTAATTAAACAAGTACATTGGCCATATAAAGACAGACAGCAGTTGGCTTGCGCCCCCAGAGGTGAGGCACAGCACTGCACTTCCTCTCCCTGGTCGTCTTTAATGTATTTCAAGAGGCAATGTGTAAATTCAGCAATTTTGAGTATAAAAATGTTGAAATTACCAATATGAAAAACAATTTATAGACGATTAAAGTGGATGAATTGATTTTCTTTTACCTTCTCATGGCCTTGTGTTTATTCATCACAATTACCTCAACTACATCCCCCTGTGCGCCTGTGATTAGTTGAAGTGTGGAAAATGTGTCATCCCACTCTTCCTGTGTGCTACATGTCTGCCAGACTATTTTTGTTTATCTCCCCTTCTCGCTCCTTTTGTTTCTATACAGGTTCAAAGTGGAAGCTGGTGCCAATTTGCCCGTGATTGGCTTGTGGGTTGGAGAGGAACCAGTCAAGACTCTTGCAAGCAGCTCACCTGTAGGGCTGGCCAATTGACACATGTCTTGCTGCTTGGCTGTGTCTGTGGGAAAAGGTTTCTGGTGGGAGTTAGTGGAATAGGTAAGTTTGGGGTAGCCTATACGTTTTCATCACCTTAGGTTTCTTGCTGTTAAACATCCTAGATAAGGTTCAACCCATATAACATTTTGGTAATCCCTTTTGTTAGACCAGATTTTCACTTAGAGTAGCTGGTAGTTAGACCCTGTTTTGTTTTATTTGGCACAACCTAACAGCCCCTTTCCCCTCCACAGTTTGTGCAAACCTTTTAGTTTTTTTTGTTAGGAAAATAAACCCTATATGTATACATTTACAGAGACTCTGTCAATTTATTGTGGTTGCCAGGCTACTCTCCCCTCAAAAGCGGAGGGATGTAACACTGTGCAACAGAGATTTAAGCTGTGACACAGCAAACACCATTAGCCATGTAATATCTGGCGGTTGTAGTTCAAAATAAACATTTTACTTGTTTTGCATGTGTTGCTTTAGAGTTGATTTGTTTAACTCTAAAGCAACTTCAGTGCATTTCTATCTTTGTGTGTCTTTACATGTCTCACATCACTTGATCTTAATCATATTAAACATTTTATTTATTTTCACAGAGATGCTCAGACGAACCGTTCCACCCCCTTAATTCTGAAGATGGAGAACCATGCTCACTGTATCTCCTGTGTTAACCAGAGATGCATGGCACAGTCTGCACCAGGAGTTTCTTGTGAGATTATCACATGTCTTTTGATGTGTGGGGCTATGTTTCATTCCTGCAAAGGTGATGAGCACCAACTTCTGTGCCCACTCATGAAGGTTCCATGCCTTAATAGCAACTATGGCTGTCCAGCAATTCTGATCCGTAACAAAATCCCTGCACACATGGACGTTTGTCCGGCTGGGGTTGTCTCCTGCCCAAAGAGATGGAACTTGCACTCAACAGAAATCTTGGATTTGGAACCTGGTACAGGATTAGGAAGTATCTTGGATGAGATAAGGAACTATAAAGACCTTGCACTTGCTTTGGAGGACCACCAGGCACTCCTTGAGACCTTAGAGGAGATGGGGATGAAAAACGTAACTTACAAAGATTCTGTTATTGAAGAAGCGATACTGTTAGCTTCAGCATTGTCTGCTGACAATGAGGCATCAACCGTGTCTTCCTCGCTTCTATTGGAGGCTGCTCCAAAAGGAACAGAGGACGTTATTAGTGGAATCAAAGATTTCAACAAAAAAGATATAAAGGAGAACTGTTCTAGTCTGAGCTGTTTGAATGTAAGTGGTGCTCCTGGAAATATTGGTGTATCAAGTAAAAATGTAACCAATGGGTCATTGATGGAAACAGAAGTCAATAATACTTCTAAAGAACTTGTGACCTTTCAAATATCAGACAGTTATCCCCCCATTTGTGGTCAGTCATTTCGCCGCGACCAATATTCTTCCCATTATCTAAATATCCACTGTGACTTTCACCCCAACTTTCGTGACCGCATAGAGTCCCACTGTCCTCTGGCATTGTATGGTTGTAGGTTTTCCCAGCAAAGGTTGTGGCCATCCACCCACAGGGCCAGAGTGGTTTACCATAAGCACCTTAAGTCGTTTGTAATCCTGCCTTCTATCAATGCGGAACCTGCAAAGGACCCCCAGTCAGACCAGTTTAGTGGGCTCCCCATTGAGATACTGTGGCACATAGCTGGATTCCTGGACAGTTTTAGCCTCTGCCAGCTGTCCCTGGTGTCGAGGACTATGAGGGAAGTGTGTGCCAGTCTCCTCCCTTCAAGGGGGATAGTAGAGCTGCAGTGGGAGCGAGGACATTTTCCTGGTCATTCTCACACTTTGAGATGGCAGGTCAAAAGTAAAGTGAGTAAAAAAAAATAAATAACTTGTGTATCTGTGTTTTAAACAATCGCTGTTATGTAACATGCACCATGGAATTAATTGTGAATGTACCTTTAACTTATTTTTTATTTTTGTGTAATAGTAAACTCACTTATTTTTTACTGTTGCAGGTGTGGAAATTCAGCCCTGCCTTCAGTCCTGTGTACTCATGGCATTTTGTTGACGTTCCCAGCATGTCGGATCACATGAAGAAGTGTCCGTTTTTCAACAGAGCTGAGCTGAAGACTGAGCCTGTGCCCCTTACAGCCATGTGCACCGAACAGGACAGACTCTCAATCCTGCACTGTTATCAAAACCTGCGTAGCCTCGTTGTTTGATCGAGCAAAGCTGATCTTTATGAGATTCACTGTGGAATTATGGGAGTGTTGCTAATAAAAATGTCCTTTCTTGCACTAAATCAAAATGGAACTCTTATTATTCAGAAACCTTTACGCTAAAATGATGTACTAGTCAAGTTTGTGATTTTGAGTCAGAAGAGAGGAGTAGACATCTTGGATTTGTGCTACAAATATTATGTTACGTTTTGCATGAATGACAGCCTGGGGAAGCCCTTCCAACCCCACACTCATTTCTCATGGATTTTTCATGTAATGGTCCTGGCCTTGATATGTAACTACACCTTTTGAAGTGCCCATATTTTTGAAAGGACAGTCTACGTTTAAAGATAATTACTTAATCTATTAATTGGCCCTAATTCAGTGGACTTGAAGCCACTTGTTACAGAGGTTCAGGTCTCATCTATCAGATCTGAGTTTCTGTAGTTTGCTTTTTCTGGCGTTCCTCAGGGAACCATTTTGAGTGCATCAATTTCAGAATTATAACAATTTTGATTTATAAGCTGATAGTACTCAGACTGACATTCAGCTCTTCCATTCCTTTTCATAAAGCCCACTGACTAAGTGATGACTTAAAGTATGAATGGACTTTTGTCAACTCATACATTGAAAAAAATTGGGATAGCATTTGATTCAAATTTGTTTAATTCTAATTTTCTATTCATGAATTTTCTATTCATCTGATAGAAAATCAAAGACTAAAGCAATTCACCTGTATAAACTACAGTAATGATTCTTTCAGCAGTATTGAAATGTGTTTTCCCTTTTTCTCCCACTCGATTATATTGCAACGGCATAAACTTCACATTTTGTTAAATAAAGTTTTGAAGACGGGTGAAAAAAAAAACCGGTGGAGACGATGACTGACTGAGAGTGGCTAGCTATCTTTAGCACTTTCTTCCCAGCGGCAACTACAGTTAATAGACACGTTTAGACGCATTAATGTAGAAACTGTCAAAGACGTCATAACGCGCCTTTTCCTGGCAATACGACACACAGGTGAGAAACACCTGGAACCTCTAACACATTATTTTACGAAAAGTTGTTTTTGTTGTCAACTGCTCAACTTCCGTCCGCGCTAGCTGTTTTTAGCCAACATTAGCAACACTCACTCCGAGCTTTAGCTAGCTTTCTATTGTTGTCTTTATAAGTCGGTATCGTAGGAAAATGACAGACGACAACATCAGAGTTTGTATTAAGTTGATGGATAAAAATATGGAGATTACCGAAAGTAAATGTTGCTGGAAACTTTGCTACAGAGCTGTTGGTTGCAACTGAACTTTTCCTGTTGACATGAAGTAGCTCCAATCTGTTATTGTCTCAGTTGTTATAAGTAAATTAGCTTTAAAAATGCTTTATTTACTCGATAGTCATCCTAAGGTAAGATAAGGTACGATTTTTTGATAACTATCTGAATACTTAATTTATAAACGATTTATTTAAACGTACGGAATTACATTGGGATTTCCTGAAGAAATAGACAACATCTTAAATTTCTCTAGATAGCTGAGTAATTATGGCTTTACATATAACATTTTTCCCATCTTCTGGTTTCCATATGTTTTAATGAAAATTAATGCATTTATGACATCACTCTTGTGATCGCAAGTTGTTTTGCAAGCCCTTACTAACTTTGCTACTTAAATGTTTTTAGTTGTTGCAATGTTAGATTTATAGAAAATTAATTTGCAACTTTAAAGTAAAGCAATGTACAACAGCTGATCTGTGATCAAACTGCAGTTTTAGGACAGCTTGCAGATTGAAAGGCTCCAATATGGAGAAATCCAATCTTAGTTATTTTGGCCAAAATAGAAATTGCATTGCTATGACTCTCTGAGACAGGAATTTCCTTTATCGTGCTTATTTATTACTGTTTGTCTTTTGGTCAGTAGCATAGTTTTTTTTATTTAATTCAAAATTAAAATGCAATTTTTATTAACTGCACATCACTGCCTTTAAATTTCCAAGGGCTTATTTTATTTAGATCTTTTTGAAACTTTGTCTACGTTTAGCTAAATTTATTTTTTGTTTGTATGCAATTGGTTGCTTGAACAAGCATATTCATGAGAAAAATGTAATTTCATGTAAACCGACTAAAACTCTTGAAAAGGGATTTAAACCCCCTTTTGTTGTAGAGCCTGAGGCATTGTTCTTTATTATTTTTTGTTGCTTATTTATGTTTTCAATCTTGCACATAAAATAAATGCTAATCCTCACTTTCAAATGGCTCTTAACAAAATCACCTACAAAAATTCTCACCAAAAATCCCATTGCATAGACAGAAGTTCCTGAAACCTAAACATCATTGATCTCTTGCACAGTGATTTGAAACAATGGGGTAAGAATGAGTTGAGTCAGTAGCAGTGACATCTGCTGGTTGCTCTTGTGATAGCAGTCTGTCAGGTCTGAAACAAATCACTAAAACGTAGTTTGTCTACTTAATACCAGTACATCTAAAACAATATAAATATTAGAAATATCATGTTTTTGATACCTCATTACAACAATTGAAACTCGCATATTCATTACAGGTAGAATTTCATATTTTAACCCTTTATTTCTAGCCATTTTTATGATTGACTTGCATGAAAATCGAAACTTTGGTTTCTCAGACACATATAATATTACAGAAGAGCAAAAAAATAAATAAAAATCAACCAAATAGTCAACCTTTTGAAAAGAGAGTTTACTTGAATACACTCAATACTTGACTGGGCTTTCTTTTTTTTCTCAAATTGTTGCATCAAAGTAGCTTAATATGGAGGCGATAAGCCTGTGGCTTTGTTCAGCAGTAATAAAAGCCCTGTAGCTGGTAGGCCTTTTCTTACTACACTTTTTCCTTCCATTGCACTTTCTGTGAATAGGCTTAGATTTAGCATTCTGTAAACAACCAACTTTGTTGGCAATGACCTATTGAGGGCTACTCTCCTTGTGCAGCATGTAAATGACATCTACCAAGTCAAAATGGATTGAGTAAACCATTTTATACAGATATGTTTTTGGTTTTTTTGTAATTTGTAATACTTTGTAATACTTTGTAATACTTTGAGATGTTATATTTTGGGTTTTCATTTACAGTAAGTTACCATATAATCATGAAAATTATACAGATTTATATATGATTAATATATGTGTAGGAGTGTATAATGAATCTATAATTATATAAATAATCATAACACTGTGTATGTATATTGATATATAGATTCAGTACACTATTTTGTAATAGCAGCTGAATAGTGTTTGTCATTCCCAATATGTTTTAGCATTTTTGTTTTTGTCTTTAAAACACATTGACATAATGTAAATACATCTTTTAAATCATTTGTGCCTGACTCTTATCTCTCATGATATTTTCCTACAGAGGCGCCCATATAAACCACTCCACCCCCTAAGTGGCTCTTAAAATGGAGCACCACCATGTTCACTGTATCTCCTGTGTTAACCAAAGATGCATGGTCAAACCTGAACCAGGAGTTTCTTGTGATCTAACCGCATGTCCATTGGTTTGTGGGGCTGTGTTTCACTCCTGCAAAGTTGATGAGCACCAACTTTTGTGCCCACTTACGAGGATTCCATGCCTTAATAGCGGCTATGGCTGCCCAGCCATGCTGATCCGCAACCAGATGTCTGCACACCTGGATGTCTGTCCAGCTGGAGCTGTCTCCTGCACAATGGAGTGGAACAGGTGGCCTGTTAGCTGCTTGAACTACACCTCTTATGAGAGCCTAATTAGTCTATTGGAAGAGATGGAGCAGCTGGACATGGCGCTTGCACTTCAGGACCAACAAACACTCCTTGATTCAATGAAGATGATTGCCAAGACTCCATCTCCACAAGAAGATCCAGCCACTAGAAAGGAAATTAAAGCGAAACATTTAGCTTCTCAGTCGTCTGCTCCTGAAATCTCAACCTCGCAATTGTCCTCCTCGCATCAATCCCAGTCAGCCCCCAAAGCTTCAACAAAGGAGAAGATTCTCAGTGGGATTAACGGCTTGAAAGAAGAACACCTCAGTAAGTTGTATGAGGCCACAGTTGAGACTGCAAGAAGCTTAGCTGCTGCTCTAGACTTTGTTAGCAATGCCAGCTGTGGTGAAAGTAGCTCAGGAGGTGAGAATATTGGAGATGTCTTCCTACAAAGCAGTTTGGACAGTAATGGAGGCATTCAGAATGGACTGGAAGACATAACCCCACAACATGCTGATGGTCTGCACAAAAGTAACATAAATGGGAACAGTTCTAGTCTGAGCCGCTTAGATGAAAATGGAGCTTTGGAAGGAATCAGTATGCAGAACAAAACCACAGCCAATGGACCATTGGTGGAGGCAACAAATGCTGATACTTCACAAGAATCTGCGACCCCACAAATGATATCCCCAGTGCATGTGAGCCAGGGTGTGGCACAGCAGGCTGACCATGTAGTTCTGGACAATAAAGGGGTAGTTCTTCCAGGAAGTCTTGGACTTGAGAGGATGCTGCCCCTGAACCTTTTCTATAAGGGCCTGGTTCAATATCCTCTAACTAATGGACAATTAGGTGCTAAAGCAGACAAGTCACCATATAGGCTGCGGGTAGAAATGGAAGACAAAGCAGTTGATACTTCAGACTTGGAGCATGATGATGATCCTATGGGTCTTGGGGAGATTGATGCGATCCCACCAGCTCTGCTCTTCTGTTTGGAAGAGTCCAGGGAGTGTAGGAGGATCTCTGATACGGTCTACATTGATGGTTACCATGTTGACCTCGGCACGCAGACTTTCACATTTCCTGCGGCAGTCTTGGTGACTAATACAAGAGTGGGTGACATGGCCTCTGTTTCAGCCTGTGACCATGCAGCACCACAGCTCGCCTATCCTAGCCCTCTTCGCACCCTTCGCCTCGGCCAGGTCCTCGAAGCTCTGGATTCGGAGGCGGTCCCGTATAATCGTTACCTCCCACCTAACCCCCAACACCAGCACACCTTCCCTTTCTTATGTGGTCAGTCATTCAGGCGGGACCAGTTTTCGTCACATTTCAGAAACATCCACGGGGAGATTCACGCTTGGCTCAGTGGCTGGATAGAGCAACGCTGCCCCCTTGCATATTATGGCTGTACGTTTTCCCAGCGGAGATTTTACCCATCTACCCGAGGAGCAAAGGTGGTTCACGATAGGCATCTTAAGGCATTTGGGGTTCAGCCCTGTACCAGACTGCAACCTCCAACTGACTCGCAGTCAGACCGGTTTAGTGGGCTCCCCATTGAGATACTGTGGCACATAGCTGGATTCCTAGATAGTTTTAGCCTGTGCCAGCTGTCCCTGGTGTCAAGGACTATGAGGGAAGTGTGTGCCAGTCTCCTCCAGACCAGGGGCATTGTAGAGCTGCAGTGGGAGCGAACAGATTGTCCTAGTGGGCTCCGTAATGTGTCGTGGCAGGTCAAAAATAAGGTGAGTTCAGAACTGATATACCAGTGTTCAATGAGTGTGAATACTTTTGCGAACCAAAAAAACAACTAAATCCTTTTATGATCATTCAAATATATTTTACTGTCACAGGTGTGGCGATTCAGCACCGCTTTCACTCCCGTATCCTCGTGGGGTTTCACCGAGGTCCCCAGCATGTCGGTTCACCTTAAGAAGTGTCCTTTCAACGTAGTAGAGCAGAAGACAGAACCGATACCTCTTCCTGCCATGTGTACCGCACGAGATGGACTGTCACTCCGCCGCGTCCTGCGTCACGTCCACACTTGACCAAACAAGGCCGATCTGCATGAGATTCACTGTAGCTTTATGAGAATGTGGCTGATGAAGTAAAATGGATTCCGATAAGTTTTTATTTTAAAGAAGCCTTAATGGGGGAATAAAAGACTTCAGGTCTGTTGATGGTTTTGTATGTGGAATGAGAAAGTGAGCATTCACAATTGCTTTGCATGGATTTTTGATGAAAGTGCACCTTTATTCTGATAAGAAAACATATTTTGACAAAGATAATTGTGCACAACAGATTTATATTCTCCTGAAGATTATTCTTTTACTTGTATCTATGGAAAACATGTTAAAACTCCCATTTTTTTCTGAATATTATAAACCATGCCAGCACTTTATATTTTAATTCCTTCCAAACTGAACAGTGAACCTTGTCTGAAGAGCTTCCGATCACTACTAAAGGTCAAGTTCAGTGTGCATGATATGTTTAGGTTTATCTGAAGTTTGGATCACAGTTTGATATCACAAAATGACTAATGTACCTGATTGCTGCAGTTTAATAAAGTGTTTACTGACTTTATTTTTCTCTAAGGTGTCTTAATAGTTCATTTCCATATTTATGCAAGATGTTTGGATAGAAAGCAAAAATTGCAAAATCCAGGAAAACAAATCCAAATTTAGACTTAAGTTACTACCCTTACTTAGCTTAATACTTTGCATTATAACATATTGCAACATATAGAACTGTTCCATTGTGCAACAACTGTTTCAAAGGCCAAATAAACTGCCAAACCCCCTCAGTGGTGAGAGGATTGGAATAGGTTAAAAGTGACAACTGTTACAAATTTCACTTTTATCTGATTTCTGCCCATAAAGGCAAAACGTGAATGGGTGACTGGAATTCAATCATTATAAAATCTGACTTCATCTATGACAAACCTACATTCAGACTTTTAAATGGATATAGATCACAAGCAAAATAGCATTTCTAAAGCTTTTTCTGGGTTTTTGTGCCAACATAGAATTGATTCGTGTGAAGCTTGAATAAATTGATTTCAAACATGGACTGAAAGATCACGTTTGCCGTTTTTTTTTACATTTTCAAAGAAAAATAACGGTTGCATTTTATAAAGATTATACCCAGGGTGCTGTTCAAGAACTTCTTTGTTTTTGCCTTTTAGACTTTAGTGTCTTAACCTTGATTTTGCATTTCTAACCTTGATTTTGCATTTTCTGTGGTAGAAAACCCTGATGTGGTGTTTTCTACCACATCAGGGTTCAGATAAGTGTAGGGAATTTCCAGTTGAGAATTTCTTGCTGCAACTTCTTCCTTTCATTGACTCATAGCCAATGAAAGTATACTTTAATTGGCTATGAGTCATAGCCAATGAAAGTAGCAGGAAAGTCCATACTTTCCTGCTATGCCAATTGGAAGGTGAAACATTTCAATATATTGAAATGTTTCACCTTCCAATTGGCATAGCAGGTGTATTTGACCTTGTAATGATCAGTCTGCCCATGTAAAGGGTGACAAATAGTCACTGCAGTGTTGACATTGTATTTTACAGAACATGACCACAGGAAGCAAAGAGTTGTCCCTGTAGATAAGACACATACAGACAAGCATGTTAAAGGCCATTAGAGCATCTTCAGCTTGTTGCACATATTCAAAAGGTCCATGGCAATGCAGCCAACCTTCCTGGGGGACCAATGGTTACCAAAATCTGGCACAAGGCATGGTGAAGTCTCAAGACTATTAAAGCATTCTGGAGACAAGTGTCAAGAAGATTCACAAGTCAATTTGTGTGCACACAAATCCTGAATGTACTTAAGCAGTTTTTCCCCAATAAAAGCAGTTTTTTTTAAAAAAAATATATATATGGCGTCTGGCACATTTAAATGTATAAACTATTAAATGACTCAAGTCATTCACACCAATTGAGTGCAATCACTTGAATGATTTTCACCCTTGCTAGAAATTTAACATCCAAGTCAATGTTGTCTGAACAGCTGTTTAACACCCTATGATGTCATTGACAGACTGCACACAGCAAAGATGATACTTTTCAATGAGCATTGTAGAGACCTGTACAGTCAAGACTCAACACCAAAGCCTTTTATGCATGCCTTTATTTCTTTTTTTTTTTTTTTTTTTTTACACGAGTGATTAACACAATCCCTAAATGGTCACACTGTTTTCTACCACATCAGGGTTCAGATAAGTGTAGGGAATTTCCAGTTGAGAATTTCTTGCTGCAACTTCTTCCTTCATGTAGGACAAGTCAGCTTGCAAGACCTTGATGATCTCTTTCGGGAGAGGTTCGTCAAAGTACTCCTCTGGAAATTCACCCAGGAGAACCTGCATGTGCCAGACAGGAGAGACACCGCTTCAGAAATGTGTAAAAAAAAAAATTTGTGATCCATCCTGATTCTTACCACATCAGTGTACTTTTCTGAAAGAATTCTAGCAGCTGACATCTTGACAGAGTCTTCAACATCTGGGAGAGTCTCCAGAAAAGTCTGCATGGTGGACTGCCCCTTTGTGGCTGGAGGAGGTTTGCACAGCAGGAGGGAGCCATTGGGTGCCCAGGAGTTGTAGTCATACTAGAAGATAAAATGGATAAGAAAATATAGGATGCGTTAAAATCAGAAAGCGAAAGATTCCCCAGACATGAAGCATTTGCTAATTGTGATTAGAGCCTACAGTTAACTCATTTTAGTAAAGATTTTCTACTGAAGACTCTGTTTATGTACAGGATGTAGACAAAGTACAAATGCAGTTATTGCACCATGTACAATGTCAGCCTGTGGTTCTGCTGAGGTATTTCACTGATTTGATTCAACTTTCATTTAACCCACATCAAGTCCATTCAAATTGTATCTGCTTAAATATACAGTGCAGAAAATGGCTAACATTTGCCCACCTGTCCATTGTTAACTGCAGCATGCTGTACCGATACTCTGAAGATCACCATGGTGATGAACTTTGTCACTTCCTCAATGGTTTCGAAGCATGATGGGAAACCTGTTACAGAGTCACTGTCCATTATTCTGCTGCAGCAATTGAAGTGAAAACAGATCGTTACCTGAATGTTTGTTCTCCAAGAAGCCATGTGTGAATATCTCATTGATCCATTCCTGCAGCTCAATGTCCTTGATCACATCACAATCAGAAGAGTAGTAGTACTCCACCATAGCCTTTGCAAAACTGGCAAAGAAAAAAAATATTGTGTATACATACACACATGCATTCTGAAACAAGTGCATTCAACAATAGGCTGCCAAGTGTAATTACCCATTGAGGTAATTCCACAGCTTCAACGCATCATCTCTGTAGTAAAAGTTGGGGATCGACTCCAGTCCTCTTTCATTGATGTTTTCGGGCAGACAGAGGGAGCTGTAGGTCATTTGAGACAGATCTCTTCTCATAAGCTCCATCAGCCCCTCCACTCCAAGTGAGCTCTGTTAACAAAAAAATATATATAATTGTTCTTAAAAACCAAGAGTTTCATGAAAGGCTTCACTAAGATTTTTCCAGTCATACCTCACTCAATGCTCCCCCAGGTGAAAGTAGCAGTTTGGGGATCAAGATGTTTATGTGGAGAGTGTAACGAAAGTGCGGGATCAGCAGCTGTATAGAAAAGAAATATAAAATTGAAGGTCAAGTAGTTTAGAGAATATTGCTTTCTCATCTTTATAATGTCAACTGATACCTTATAAAGGGGATGAATGGTTGAGAGACAGCGAAAAGTAGCAATAGTGAAGACTTCTGCTAGGTAGTGAGTGTGCAAGAGATGATAGAGCGTCTGGTGTTGAATCAGGTCTGAACTCCTAAAAAACAGCTTGGCCAGAAGCCAATCAGTTTCGAGGTCACTTGGTAGAAAGATGGGGTTCTGCTCAGAGGGTTGTTGGTTCAGCTGCATAGAATTGGGATGAGAAAAAAAATTCACATTCAAAAACAGCCCAAGTCAATATACCTAATGCCCCAATTAGGGTCACACTTTGTACAATCAACTCCCATTTTGTCTCAAATGATCATATTCACATGGCAAGAGACTCTTGGGACATGAACACGTTTAAGTGTTTCTCCTTTCAGTAAATTACCTGTATGGCAATTGGCAACAGTTTTCCTTCAGGGTTCTTGTAAAACAAGCACAAACCAGCTGCAACATACAGAGGATTTCCATTTTTCTGTCTGGTTGGAATTCCATCCATTATCTTCTGGTCACAAAGAAATATATTGCCTTCCTGTGTGAGGGAGAAAACTAGTTGATTCAGTACATTTCTTTTCTACATGTCATTACAACCTCAATTTATTGAGTAAATATGAATTGAGGAAAATAAGTAGAACTGAGATTTTAAATATCTGATGAAGTGCATTAGTATCAGGTTCCCTTTGAAAGTTAAGACAAGTACATTCCTAGTTGAGAACTAAAAATCCTTTAACACCCTATTAAGTATGATTTCATGCTTGTCACATGAAATCCCAAACATATGCTCACCTCCATTTCCTTTTCCAGAGTGGTTCCAGTTTCCAGAAAAGGTTTCACCATCTCATCAGTCACTGGAAAGTTTGGGGGAAGTTTGGAGCAGCGCTTGATCACATTGGGGTTGGTTCCATTCAAAAACTGGGATCCAAAGAAGTCATCTTCCTTCCAGTG
>CAEGAF010038358.1:0-25608 GCA_903067075.1 Micropoecilia bifurca | reverse complement strand
GCAACACGCAAACGTCCTCATTCACTCAGTGCGTTATAGTTACACATCGCTTAGGATTTGTTGCTGCGCGTTTGCGCCGTGAAGGAAAGACGAGAACAGCTGGACAGACAGGCTGAGAAATGAGATGCAGGTGATCGGTATCGGTAACAGAGCCAATGATCGGCGATCCCGATAATCACCGATTTCACGAAAATCGGCCGATTATGATCGGTGACCGATCGATCGGCGCACCTCTAATACTTACAATAGTTAATAATTACAGTTAATACGCTGTATTATTTCACCAGTTTGATAATTGTTGCAGTTTAGTTGCATTTCAACTAGTGTTTTAAATTTTGGTCTATATTATAAAATCCTAATAAAAAATTCAGGGGGCTGAATACTTTTGAAAGCTAATGTAAATATGCCACAATACCAGCGTCAGTGTGGCTCAATCTAACAGAGCTTCTCTAGTCAGTTTAAACACTTCTGCAAGATAACCTTTAAGGCTGGAAAGAGAAAAGAAAGTAGGAAACTGGAGCTCAACACACTTTACTGATATCACTTCTTTTCACCGAGATCATCGCAGAGGGACCAGACACTGGTGTCACATCTGAGTTACACTGCGTATTGAAGCCTCAGGACATCTGAAAATCACACACGATTAAGCTTATGTGTGTGAGTGTATGTGGTCAGAGAGAGAGAAAGATCAGATGTCTGGTATCAAACACACCTGTGTTTGAAGTGACATGAGAGACAACCCTCCGCAGTGTCACCTGAGTCCCTGAAGGCAGCTAGACACATAAACTCAGAAAGTTTGATATGAGGTCATAAAAACGCTGCAGCCTCGGGCTTCTCTTTGCTCTCGTTTAGTACTATAGAAGTGCTCCATTACCTTCGTGGTATTGTTAACTGGACTTAGAAGCAGAGAGTGGAGTGCTGTACCTTCGTAGCAGGGTTGAGTGGACAGGCTTTGGCGTGTCCATAACAGATGCACATTCCTCCAACCGAGATGTCCTTAATGGAATAATAGTACTGGCAAGAGAAAGGGAAACATGTTATGTTAAAAGTACACCGGTCTTAAAGATAAAGGGTTGAGCGTTTATCTGCTAAAAACAAATAAAGGTTTCCTAAGGATAAAACGTGAAATCTTGAATATTTTTTCTAAAAAAAAAAAGTGATTCTGTATCTTAAATTTTACAGTAATTGGAGGCAAACAAAAAAAAAGCTACAAAAGAAAAATATTGTCGTGCTTTTGAGGCTCACCCGTCTTGTCACAATGGGATCGATGTCTCTGGGGTCGCTAAGGGTCAGAGTCATGAGGTCGGCGTTCAGCGTTCGTATTCGCTGGAACACCAGTCTGATGTAGCGGGCAGAGGTGAAGTTTAGCAGGGTGGTAGAGGGGTCATCTGCACTGGGTCGCCCATTGATCAGAGACGTGTGGATCTATAGACAGAAGCACAGGCATATATAGAGCTAATCGAAGACATGCTGCCAAGAACCAACAATAAACCCCCCGCAGTGCCATCATAAACACGTCAAAATTGGAAAGAGAACACGTCTCAAATATCTAACTTAAATGAGAATTTGTGTGTCCTATATACTGGTTAGATATATCGGTTTTTTTTATTCCCTCACACTGTTTCCTTCCACTTTTCTTTAAATATTTTAAAAGCTATCCTCCTCTTAGGTTAACATAACTCCCGCTGAATTTTTGACCTTCACTGCCTGGATATGATGTGAACAGAGTCGGCAAACTGTTTGTAAAATTCTTGTGCCAAGAGAAAGGTTTCTCTGAGCTTAGCCAAACTTTAGGAGTCCAAGTATAGACAACTAGTTTTGAATACTAGCATTTGTTTGCAATTCAGTGCAGGTCCAACAGACAACTAGCACAATTGTTTGTAACAACATAAATGAAGCGTCCATAGAATAATCCAGTTTAACTTTGTTTCTTTGCATATTCCATGCTCTACATGGTCTATATAAAAAAAGAACTAGAATCAGCTTGTTGTAACAAAAAGAAAAAGATTCCGAGAAAAGAGCCCATAAAAGTGGACATGAAGTAAAATAACTGTTGACCAATTTTTATGCAAACATCATTTTGACAAACTGCAATATAGATATAAAAAACATAAATATTCACATTTTTAGCCTTGAAGATATAGACCATTTTAAACAACAGTTGTATGATGGGTGGTTCAAAAATCTTCACTTCTCTTTTTTGTTTTAATAAGTTACTTTTGAAACCAAATTTTTCTAAAGCACAGCAACTCACAACAAGGGAATTTCAGGATAGCACAGATTAGGAAACCAAAACCATATATTGTTGACATGACCTATATTTAAAACGGTGATTTTTCTTTAGTTTCCATCACATATAACCAATACTCAACAAGCAGCCATGTTATAAGCAGGGTGAGGCTCTAACTGTCTGTCTGTCTGTCTGTCCATCTGTCTGTCTTGTTAATGTGGCCAAAAGCAACATTTGGCATCTATATAAAAAAAAAAAAGTCTAACAGAGAGCTGACTGCGTGTGTGTGTGTGTGTCAAGGGGGAACACTTGATGGGTGTAGTATGTGTGTGTGTGTGTGTGTGTGTGTGTGTGTGTGTGTGTGTGTGTGTGTGTGTGTGTGTGTCAAGGGGGAACACTTGGTGGGTGTAAGCTGCACACTTGGAAGTAACAAAGATGATTTATATATATATGTGTGTGTGCGTGTGTGTGTGCTCCCATGTGTGTGTTGAGTGGTGAGATGGCATCGTGAATGTGTGTGCGATGCAGTGACACATCGCCTACGACTCATTATGGTTTCACTGTGATCAGACGGCTAGGGAGCTGTCAACCCCCCCACCCCACACACACACACACACACACACACACACACGCGCACACACACACCTCCGCCGTTACTTGCAGCTCTTGACATCTCCCAGCTCACACCCCCTCTAGCGCTCCCCCGCAGGACACAAGCACAAACAGCACAAACACAATATGCACACACACACCAGCACACGTAAAATGTACTCACACACAGGTTTTCACAAAAAGCATCAACAATTAGAAGCCTTTGTAGGCCATGAGAATATGCAACTGGTTCGTTTTCACCCTGAATCGGTGTGCATGGGAAGATGTTTGTGTGGTTTGCAGTCCTTTTTCTCTTCATTAATGTCAGTTACTGCAGGCTTTCCTCCTCTGTTCATCCTGGATGCAATCACACAAAGCTGATCAAAGCGGCATCACAGTAAACACTGGTAAACTCAAGCTGTGCGAGTCTGAGCTTAGCAAAAAAAGAAACGAAAAAAACAAAAACGACGAGACTTCTGTTACTGATTAAAATGTTTTATGGTTATGCACGTCACCAGAGCATCACTCGTCTCCTCATTCACTTCTCAGCACATGTAATTACCTCCAATTAGCCACTAGCACAGCGGATTAGCTGATGTGTCATAGACAAGGACCTTTTTTCTTCATGATTATATATTATTTTCTATGTTTAGTTGACTGTTCTTTGCAGTTGTTTGTGATTCACCACGAATATGTTTTACAATAGAAGCTTGCACAACTGACTGAAAAAACAATTTCTGAGAAAATTTTGATTTTCGCTTTCTAGTCCAAGTCATGAAGAAACCACCCCATTCGGTTTATTTTTTTATGCCGAGTTCAATTTGTTTGCAGAGTAAATCTGAGGGTGTGGGGGAATCTCACAGCTGATTAACATACCAGCTTTATTGGATGTTTATAAGCCTTTGTTAATGATTTCAGCCAATAAGATAATAAACGTTTGGTTAATTTGCGTGGCCAACATCAGCCTACCAGACACTGGTAACAGGCTGCTGGGAAAAAAATAATTAGAGAGGAGTTGTTCTTTTTTTTTTTACAACTTTATTTGCTTATAATACTCTCGCATCAACAGCTATTATTATTTTGATTTAATTTACCATGATTTGTTTTTTTTAAACATCAGTTTCTTAATGTTTTAAGAAAATATACAACTATACCGGTTGTCAGTCAATGCTGCAGGGAGAGATTACTGCAAAAATTATGTGTATGTACAGATTTTCCAGGTTTCTCATCAGGCATGGAGGGGATTTTATGAAACTTTCAGGGCTGGTTTCTCGCTGATCTGGTTTGCAGAGTGCCAACATTCAAATGGATGTTTCTTCTTTATTTTTTCAGTCACAGTTGTAGGGACTGTTCTTAAAGACCCAACTGTTTCTAATACAATTCAAATAAACTTCAACAGATTTTATATATTTTATTATGAAAGTTAACAAAGCTTTATATCTTAAATTTCACGTCAGGCTGATGTTTCCTAAACGTAGGGAAGTATTACACTGAAGTTGGCTGCGACACTTTGGAGCAACTACCAACACTGACTGTTGTAGCTAATAAAAAGAAAATGTCTTCCTGTTCATTTTTAGACTACTTCACTCTAAAATAGTTCCTGGAAAGAAGATCAATGTTTATAAATCAGTTAAAAACAGTTTTGTTTTTCACCATCCATTTGTTTGTCACAAGACCTTGTGTTTACGAGTAAATCATTTCATTTTCCAGGGAGGGGGTGTTAGGAAAGAATCTGAAACACACATGGCTGTCGAATGTGATGCAACTTAAACCCTCACCTCTCCGTTCTCCAGCGGATGAACCTTTGAATAGAACGACGTACAGATCACTTCATCATCTCTGGTGTAGGACGGCGGTCCGGTCCGTGGATTTATGTTGAACCTCGTCAGACACTCCGTGTCTGTGATCGCGTAGTACTGCCAAGGTTCAAAGGTCACGCCATCTACTGAACGCTCCAAGACCCAATTACCTGTGGACAAAAATATTAATGATGGAATGCATCAAATATGTGACAAGAAGATGAGAAAAGAATCGATACAAACAATGATGGATGACCCAAACCGCTGTTTAGGTCCAGGCTGACTATTGTGCACTAAAAATTGACAGAATGTTTAATTTCATATTTATCAAAGTAGCTTCTAGCAAACTGCTCCAAGATTTGACTAAATAATAATTTGAATAAATAGACTAGATAAAGAATAGATAAGACAGCATCAAGCAGCAAATATATGAATCAAATAAATCTACGTATGGATACCTGGGAAGTGTTAAAGCTGACATTTTTTCGGTAAAGATTCAAATTATTAAATTAAGATCTGATCTGTTTGAGAAACGTAGACCCTTCTATGTTCCACCGTTGCAGCAGACTTGACTCCAAGAAGGCTACACGATATTACTAATGCATTCTAAAGTAAAACCACTAATAATTTAATGGAGGGCTAATCATTTAATTAATGTAAATTCTTCTTCAGAGGATCATTTGCTCTTAAGGTTGTAATTAGAGGATTTATTCGCTCATGAGACTAAGGCTGAAAATATGCTACCAACATTCCCTCTAATCACATGCTCTTTGCTTCATAATCAAAAGCCGAGAAGCTCAAAATAGGGTTTTGCCGCCTTAATAAACATGTGGCCACAGCACATTATTAGCATCCAGATTTCATACCTGGACGAGGCGAGTTGGCTGCCTTGATTATCACATATGCAACCTGGAAAACCTGGAAAATGCAGACAAGAGAAAATAATGACAAAAATTACTCTGGTGCCCAAAAAAAACAAGTATAGTTAACAGATTTTTTTTTTAATGATCTGACAATCTTTTCCTTTCTCCAAATTGTAAAAGTAATTACAACCACAGAAAGATGTGCAGGCAAAGCTCAAACCAAGAAATAAAAAACTCAGATTAGATGTAGGTCAAATGTGGACTCCCTGTGTCTCCCCGTCACCACCCTGTTTTTCCTTAGTTTTTTATTTTTTCTTTGCAGGCACATCTTTCTTTCTTCTCATGATGTGGGAAGCAGAGTCATATTGCAGCAATTAGAATGGAGAGAAACAGCCGAGTGTGTTTGCTTGTGTGTGTGTGAGAAAGTGTCTTGTGGGGTAACCTTATACCAGTTATTCAAGCCACCTACAAAGAGTCACTGTTACCAGACTGCAGGATGGACGTGTGTGTGTGTGTGTGTGTGTGTGTGTGTGTGTGCGCATGAATGAAAGACAGAATTTAAGTTTTCAGCTGTATCTTGTTATATGACGACGCTTTGATAGAGCCAAGCGGCTCTTCAGTGCCCTGATAAACAGAATTAGCTCATATAGTGTAGATGCTTTTTTCTCTTTTTTTTATTTAGCTGGGAGGGGGTGTTTCAGTGAGTCACATTCTCAGTTTTGATCAAATGTGGATCAAACGAGAAAATTCTTCTGCCTCAAAAGCTCAACACAGCATCAACAAATAAAACGGCTGATAACTGTCCTGCTACAGATCACACAGATGGCAGATAAATGTCACTTAAACTGAGGATGTTTACTGACAGTTAAGAGATTTAATTTGAGATTCTACCAGGATCAAATTTAATTGGCCAGACTGCAACTACTTTAAAAAAATGTTTCTTTTATGTTTCTCTGCTTTTTATATGGCAAGAACTACAAGCTTATAGCAGCTGGGTGTCTGGGAGTTTCATCAGGTTTAGTTTAAAGCTCTGCTACTTTCACTCACGATAAAACAAACAAAATGACGTTGGTGCATAAAAAACACAGAGAAATGTATAAGTGAAAACATTCAAGTTGTAACAGATCTTGTTAAAGGACAAACTGAAATTTAAATAAATAAATTAAAAAATTTGAATCTTTGCGATTTGAGGGCCAAGATTTAGATAATGTTCTACTCTACCATTTTGTGGCGCTTGTTCAAAGATCAATTAATATTAAAATGCAGGAGACAAAGTATTAGAAGTATCCGTTGTTGTCGCTCATTAATTCAAGTAACAAAGGACATATTGCATCATCACCAAGAAGCTGAAAACTGTGGAAGTTGTCTTCTAGCAACAAAAAAAAACAAAAACCATGCAATTTATTTGAAACTAGCTCAGAGACACTTATCCAAATATTAGGGGGAATGCATGTATATATATTTGCTTGTTAGCATAGAAATGAACATAAATAGAGAAAATGCAAATCCAAGACTTGTTAAAAAAAAAAAAACGTTAGAATTATAGGGTACAATTTTTTATCCACCTAAAAAAAACACATTTTTCATCATTATAAACCATTCAGATCAATATCCAAATCATGCCTCTGGTGAGTTTATGAATTTTTTTTTACCAGGATTGTACTTCCCAATATGAAATGGTTTTCTCTCCTGGATTTATTCACATGTCAGAAGCATAAAAAATATAAATAAAAAATCCTTCACACACAGATTACGCATTTTGGGGTTTATAGCTCTTCAACTTAATAGTCATAAAACATCAGTGATGGGCTTTTTTGGAACATTTGTTCAAAACACACAAATGAAAACATTTAGTGCTATATCAATCCATTTAAGCCTCATGTCCAGCATGGTTGTGTTGCCCACAATTACGCTGAAAAATTCATTTTGTCTCAGTTTGCTTTGGACACAGTTACAGTGGTTGAACTGAACAGCTGGTGTTTACGGGTCACTCAAACGGAAACGTGTTAAAATTCTTTCTGGCTCGACAAACTGGCATTAACTTTCATTTCCAGATTGCACTTTCCTCCGCAATTTGCACACAGGAGAACAAAGGACTGATTTAAGGTGGAGACAAATCTGAATACGATTAAGGATGTATAAAATTGCCGTTTCGGTTTCAGGTGTAAAACACAGACGCAATCTTGTAGTGTCACAGCTGGACGTTGCGTCAGAGCGGCGGAACTGGTATGCAGGCTTGTTAAAATTTACCATCACTTCAGGTGAAATGCATTAACATCTCACTGGACTAATAAAGCAGGCGCTGGCACAGCTCTCTGTTATGTGAATCATCCAGAATTACAGCCCACTGCTAAAGTAACTGAATGCAAGCAAGCAGCAGATATTCAGTGCAACCATCTCGGTGCAAAGCCTAGCAGCTTTTTAACTGAGCGGACAAACAAAACATTTAAATTGCAGACACTTTTGATGCAGCTGTATTTTGAATCATAGCTTTTTGATGAGGCACAAAACAGATTATGTTAAAAATTAGTTTATAAAATCCACCATATGTGAATTGCCAAAAACACGCAATTTTAATGTAAATACAATAAAAAGTCCATATTCTCTACAGACTGGGTGTTATTTTGGCATTTAAAGCTTTTAAATGCTTTTTAGCAAACACATAGCACCAGATGCTACACACTCTCCCACGTAAGCTACTGTGCAGCTTTACACCAACACGGTTACATTTGCTGCAACAGATGCTTAGTTAACAATGTTTTTGTTTGATGTTTTTCTTTCTTAAAGCTCTGTGTATTCAATGTTTACTCAAACAAACTGTCACAAACAAACTGTGCTAAAAATGACTGTGTCATAAGCTTGTTTTTCTCAGCATTAAAATCTACAAAATCAAAAACTTACCAAGTTAAAACTCCAATCTCATGTGTTTATGTTTTTGTGTGATATAACAAAACAAAGTAGAGCAAAAGCGCAAGGAAATGTATAGGACTGTCAATCTCATTTACTTCAATAACCACAAATAACACCCAGTGCAACAATGCCAGCTAATTAGCAAATATGGTCCAGCCCTGTATAAGTTAAATTCAACTAAGGAAGATGAAGTTTTCTTCCAAGTTTTCTCGGATTGTTCAAATTCCTTTCTATGGGATATTTGAGTCAGTTTACATGAATTTATTTTTATTTATTTTTTTTGGATTCACTCCTCCCATTCCACTAGAGGGCTCTATAGTTGCTTTGTGTTGCTACAAAGCAATTATAGAGTTAAAGACTCAAACGAAGAAAAACGACGCAGTACCACTAGTGTGCTTAGGCTGCCGTTAGCTGAAACTTAACAAGCTGAATCTCCCGTAAAATCATATCTTACTGCTGTTCATGAGTGTTGCCCAACGTGGTGAGTTATATTAATGCTGTAAGCTGTGAGATTTGAGTTTTTATTTGTTCTAAGCGTGGGGAATTTGCTAGAGCTAATTAGCCAAATGCTAGCTGTTGTGTTCTGCACTGTGGTATTTGAATGCCGACGCTCCAAGAGTAAACTTTGCTTTATAACCGGCTAGTTAAGTCAATCTTCTAAATGTATGTCTAAGTTTGTGTTTATTTAATATTGCAATACTAAGTAGTGACGTTTAGTTCGTCTTTTTTTTTTTACTTTTACAGTTTAACCGGCATGTCCGTGTAAAAGCACTCGGCAGTAAAATTGACTACAACAACGGCCATCTTATGTTCTTTGTAACAATATTGTAGGTGAAAAATGCAGGATTTGCGCCCAGGTTTTGTCTTACTGTGACCGGAGCGCTTCCACAATGCTGAGGCGTCAACGTGCCTCACTCCCGTCTTTCTTCTTCTTCTATTATGGCGGATCGCAAGCAACTTTGAGGTGCATACCGCCACCTACTGTACACAAATGTGTAGCAACATTTCTTTACATCTATTAAATTCTATTTTTTAATCTTGTATTTTGAAGAAAAATAAATAATGCTTTTCTTGATCTAAATTTTATTTAATTTGCCTTCAATGACTTTATAACTCCAGAAGATGTCACTAATTGACAAAGCACTTACAGTCTCAGCACAGTGTCAACACAGTTTGGGAAATGTGCCACACACCCAGTGAGGCCTCATCTTCCCATAACTAGTTTGGAGATTAAGTAATGTTCCAAGCTTAGAATATCTCACATAGTACTGTTAAATCCATCCATCCATCTATTTTCTTTACCTATCTGCACAGGGAGAACATGCAAACTCCATGCAGAAAGACCAGGGCCGGGAATCGAACCCAGAACCTTCTTGCTGCAAGGCAACAGCTCTACCAATAAGCTGATATGCTGAGCAAAAAGAGAATTAATCAGAAAAGCTACCATGGAAACTCTGGAGGAGCTGCAGAGATCCATATTTAATCTAGGGAAATCTGTTGACATCTCTGAAGCTGGCCGGTATGGAATGATTAAATTAGCAACAGTGTCTTTATTCTTTTATGATTTCTCCAAAGATTATCTAAATGAAAACATTGCTTCAAACATGTTGATGCAGAGCATTAAGCCTACTTTATGCTACCACATCTATCGACTAATAAATAATCATTGAACACTGCTATTAGTAGCTGGTAGACTTAATAGCTGTGTTCTCATGGAAACCTATCATCCAGGTACAAACTGAGAAAGAAACAGGTCAAGTTCACTTTAGCGGCTAAAGTTTAGCCCATCCATTAACAAAGATAGTCCATTTAAAAGGAACATGCCACTCAAACAGGAAATATCACGAGACCTTCATAGCAGTCCCTTCGTGTTGAATTGTTGTAGTGAAGAACTCCTCTAACATTGTTTCTGCCTCACAAGAAAAAAAAATGTAATAAATAAAATTATGAACATGTAATGAGGGAAAAATAAGGCCTTTAAGAAAAAAAAATTCTAATTACTCTTTCCTCCAAGCATGCTCATCTTCAGGTTGGAGTCCTTTTTCGAAGTCAACTGATAAAAGATTGTTAATGTGTTCTCTAATAAAAATTTTAGTCATTCATCTGAGCATTTTGCAATTATAAAAGCCATTTCCACTAATGCATACATAATGAAGTTAACTAAACGTGGGGCATGTCCATCTACACTGTGGAAGCCCTCAAATGTTCAAAATTGGCTGCAAGTGTGCATGTGTGTATGTTGAGGTATTTTTGAGATGTGGATAAAAACATCTTTTGAGTGGCAGCCTCTTTCAGGACCCCGATCACCAGGTTCTCTTTTCCTCCCAAGAGAGCAGAGCCGGTTCGTGATTTGACCGCCGTCCATCAATCAAACTGATCGCTGCATTTCCATAACAACTGCAGTGTAAATGACTTCTGTCTGAGGCCGAGAAAGGATTTTCACATTTTAAACCAAGTTATTTCACCAATGGTGAAGTAGTCATATTAAATGTGATTTTAATCTGCAGAAAATACATTAAATTGTATAATAGCAGAAAGATTTCAAGACATGTGCTGCAGTTGCAGATTTTTTTGTTTTCACATTGAACAGTTGGACATCTAGTAACAAATGCAATATTTGCATTGAATGTTAAAAAAAAAATCTAAATTTTATCTTTAAAGCTCTCAAAAGGTGCAAAATGAATCACAGCCCTCCTCCGCAGGTCTCTCTCTAGATAACTTGCAGTATATTTTCGGGTCTGATGCATTTCCAGGCACAATTACAGTTCAAGAATTCGTCTGAAAAATTGACAAGGAACATAAACAGACATCAACTGTCTCGCTCACACACACACGCCAACACACGTGGCCCCTCAGCTCCCACTTTCTCTCTCATTATTTAGTCTTTCTGTCCAGAGAGGCTCAACAATAACAAGGGAGGAAATGAGAGTGCTGATGTCATAGGCGATAAACCACACATACATGCACACAAGGGCACTGTCATTTTCTGAGTGAGATGACTGTAGTCACAGGGGAAATTTTGTGCACTGGAGGGTAAATAGCTTTTCCTTGGACTGATTGAGCACCTCACATACAGACACATAAAACGCCCACCGAAAACACGCACACATGTGGGCACATATTTAAAAACATGTCCGGTTCCTGACAGAGAAGTCAGGAACCGGGGTATGCGGCACAAGCTCCACAAATTACTATTAAGGTAATAAGTGAGTGAATCTGTGAAGATGTCTACATGCATTTTTTTCCCACATTTGGCATGATGATTATGAGAATGAAACATTGCCATGCTGAATGCTGCAATTAATGGGCTTAAGGGCAAGAAAGACGTCTCACGTTTAGATGTATACTCACTTTCCTTCTCACATCTTGGTAGCTCATCGTCAGGACCTTTTGTGCCTTTAGACACTCCTCAGTTTTTGTTCCGTATCGAAATGATATAATTTAGTCGCTGCAGTAAATCTCCTGTTCCACCACATAACAAAGATGCTTTATTGGACTGAGATCTGGGGACTGTGGAGGCTGCCCTATTTAAACAATGCTCAACCTGTGCTAAGGAGTCCAAAGTGTGTGAAGAAACAAACCCTCACAGCAATACAACACCAACTACACCCTGAATCACTGACACAAGGCAGCTTGCATATTGATTAAAGGTGACCTATCATGCTTCCTTGAACAGGTTAGGGTAGGTCTATGGACTAAACAAAATACAATCATTTAAAAAAATTTTTTACACAAAATCATTCTTGGATAATGAGATTTTAGTCTGGTCAGTTCTGCTGATTTTGAGCTTTAAGAATGAGCTGTCTTGGGAGTCCGAGCTGCTGCTGGCCACGCCACTCAACTTAACGTACCGTCGCACATGAAAACAGATGTGCAATTATACAACCATCCATCTTTGAAAAGCACAAGCAGAGCTTCCTGAACCACCAACAAGAATGCAGCAAGTGGTTTCTGGATGGCAAGTCAACAACAAAACACATACAGTGGTAAAACCAGCTGACCAAATGTGCTGGAGCTCAAAATATTAACTTAGAAAAAAAAGCCTGTGTGGTTTTTATTTACACACTTGGGCTGTTTTTAGAAGAAGCAGAAACCCAAATGGCAGTACAAAAATGTGCATAATGTGAATTTCCCATACTATGTCCCCTTTAAGCTAGATTCTCTCCTTATTGTCTGAATGTGGCAAGTGACAGAGATCCATCAGAACTCGGCTTTTTTCCAATCCGACACCAGATATGATTAATTTTGGACCCACTCCCATAAATGTTCCCCAAGGAAAGGTTAGAATTTTGTGTGAAATGTTTTTGCAATAAAACAAATGTGTTTTTTCCCCCCACACAGCGTTATTAGGGACGGCATTAAGTGTGGACTGTGTCGCACTATAGCAATAATTAGACATGGGATTCGGTTAAACTGAATATGTAATTTAGGCTGAATTGGCGACGACAACATTAAACGGAACATCATAATGTCCACTTGTGCTTGTTAGAGGAAGACTAATCGTAATCTCCCCAAACAGTGCTTATGACACAATAAGGTATCATATGGCTACTGAGAGTTGTTATCATTATACTCCCCAAAAGAAGCTCCACGGTTCACATTGCCATACATCCCCTCCATGTGTTTGCGTAGGTTTGCTCTGTGCAAGTCTGCTTCCTCCCACACTAACAGAGACACTCACAATAAGGTAACTGCAGACTGGTATATGTGGCTTTTCTGTCTGAAAGTCTTCTATAAGTGCCTTCCCCATGTCTCTGGGGTTTCTTACTACAGCAATAACTAATTTAATATGCTTGGAAAAAACAACAACTAAGAGTGAAATATGTACAACAGGAAAGCCATAGCAGGAAAGACAGAAAAAGTGTCCTTTATTACAAACAACAGAGTTCGGATCCGGATGTGCTTCATCAGTTTTAATGAATGACTTTGATGAGGACAAGCTGGAAGAAAATTGTGTGGAAATGAAGGCGCTCTGGATGTTATGCTTTCCCAGAATTTCTACATCTTTAATTGCAATTTTCTTTAAAAATGAAAGGTCACCACCAACATTCTCTCCAGCTATTTTAAACTACAATTATCACCATGTGAAAAGCGGCTCTGCACAGCCATCTTAGCAGTCTATTGATAATCACAGTCTAATAAGAACATTTTTTGATGCGGTGTTATTTTGAAGATCAGAATCTGCTTTATTTGATAAGTTTTTGCGCACAGAGGAAATCTGACTTTGGCTTCGCTTTGCTCTCAATGAAGCCGTTTCAAATGTAAATATGGAAACGTAGAAAAAACAGAAGCCGTTTCTCGTAAATATGCAAAAATACACAGTGTTCTTATAAAATGCTGCTGCTCAGCTTTTAACTGGTACAGGAGTTACTGTAGTGACAGTAAGTTATAAAAAATAAACTTTATTTGTTTTAAATAGTTTTCACGCTCGTCCCCCATATGTACCTGTCTGACTTGCTCCATGTTTTATGTGTTTTTGTGTACAGCAGTTTGGCAAACTGTTGTTTTTAAATGTCTTATGAAGAAAGACATATTGTCTTGTCATGTGACATGTAAGCGTTTATACAAAACTTATATAAAAGCAGATTCCAACTCCTCTCTAAAAAGTGAAAACAACCTTGAGCATACAGCTAAAACATTTCAGGGTTAAGATTTTCTTTTTTGTCACAATCTTGTTTTCCACTTTTAAAGACAAGAAAAATAGAAAACAATCTGAATAGTTTAGTTGTAGAATATGTAGATGTAATATGTAGATGTAGAATATGAAACATAAAAAATTGTGGTATTTTATTTTTTTTTACCTGTTTCAAATCCAGTGTGACCGTCACATAATGGTATTCCATCCCATTCATAATAGAAGGACTTTGCCACCAACGGTTGGTTCCATCTATGGCATATTCAATAGGATGATGCTCTGCACACAGACAGAAAAAAGTAGAATATTAGATTACATTTTGATGTTTTATTAGGAAAATTTGCATCCAAAAAACAAACGGACAAATCTCCTGCTTGTGGAAGGCAGACTAAACGAACAGATGGAATGGCAGCTGTCAATCAATTGATGCTTAGGCTCAACATTTCCAAAAAAAAAGAAAAACTGTATTTTGAAACGGTATTTAGAAAAGTTTAGAAACCGTATTTAGAAAAGTTATGCTTGTTTTCCCCAACCTTAGTGTGACAAAGTTTCTCCTCAAAATTAAGTTTCTTTTGTGAAACACAGAGAAACACAATTCAGAATAAACTTAGAATTAATAGGTAAGTGAATTTTTTTCACCATATTGTGGTTTTATCTATATTGTACAATTCCAGGGTGTATAAACTTGGAATGTGTTTTGTGTAATGTGGCTCAAGCACAAACATCCTATATTAAGGTAAAAACAGAGATTTATCCAACTCCGATCAGGTAAAACACTTTAAGTCATTCAAAGATGCAACACTCTTTGAAACAAACAACCATTTTGTACACGGTCACACAAATTAACTGGCAAAGATTTTAGGCGATTCAATCATGACTGGCTCCTCCAGGAGCCAACTCTCCTACAGCGCCGTCACTGGAAAAGATATTCCACAACTGCAGCTCGGAAGGACTACATTGGGCACAGATTTTTAGATATTTTTGTTTATATGTCAGAAATGATGTCTGAAATGTTTATTTGTAAACATATATGTTATTATTCTAACTTTATTAGAGAGAAAAAACAACAATTGGAGGTGGAAAAACGTTGGTTTTACAACATACACTTTAATAGTTGCAAAATAATGCAAACGTTCTAATAATGAAAGAAACTCACTTTTCTCAGGTGTCTGTTTCCTGCTTACTGAGAGAACTGTGGTTAATTAATAAAAAAATATATTTAACCCCAGTTGCCAAGCAATTGTGCACATGGTGTACTTAGTAAGCAAGGAGAATCTGTTCAATACAGGAATAAATATTAGGTCAGATTGTCAAAAAAAAAGCACCCAAACTTCCATTCTGTTATTTTTTCCACCTTATTTTGCACAACTTTGGCAAATGGAGGAACATTTTTGGCAGATTGTGGATTTAATTTTGTCATATACCTTTAAATCTAAGGCAATGAATGTCCATCCACATTTTCTGTGGCACTGAGTCATATTCAAAATGCATAGTCTTCATACACCAACATTGCAGTTTTCCAATTCTTACCCTGACTTTGATATTCCTTCAAAATGTTACATTACACCGACTTCCGGTAAGTGACAGTATTTCCTCATGCGTTCAAGTTGTCTTAGAAGTGAGATCTTGGTTTTAGTGTCTGCTAAATTAATTGCAACCACACACCATTAAGTCCCAGCACAATACCAAGAAATATTCAGCACAACAGTCATGTAAACAGCCAATTAAAACATATTGCTCACAATACCCTGCCTGTGGAGGAGTTTAGCCTCCCGGTTGTTGTATTATAGCTCTTGCAAGTCTTACACAGCAGCTACTTTAGCAGGAGTAAGATATGTATGAGTTTTCTCTAATAGATGCCATTTTCCCTGATTAGTTTATTTCTAGATTACTGTTTAATTTTGTTTTTCCTCAATTGTTTCTAACCTTGGAAATGAATTAAGCTCTAGTTGGAGGATGTTGGAATAAAGGCTGTGAATATGGACGCAGTAAACTACAAAATTCTGAAAGATCATGCGAATTGTTTGCTTTACAGATGAATGCGTCAAATGAAGCTTTTCTTGACATAAATAGCACAAATTTAAGACCTGCTTGGGGATGTGCAGATGGCAATACCTTGAGTCAAAATGAGAAAACAGATAAAAAGATGAAAAATATCTGACTGATAGCCTTAAATTGAACTCAGACTTTGTACAGGTAAACCACAAGAACAGAGCCAAATATACTAGACAAGAAGGAAAGCATGCTGTAAAAGCAGATGAAACCAATCTAAAAGTGAATGCAAAACAACAGGAAGCTGGTCATTTCACTGATGCATATCTGGGGTTAGTTTTGCACACATTTTGACAATAGAATACTGAATGTGATTATATTTGCTATAAGGAAATATGGTTATGTAATATCCATATTTCATGTCACTTTTTTCATTCAATTTTGTATGGGGTCATAATCAACTAGTCAGGGTAAATGAGGATTAAAAGCAAAAAAAAAAGGAGCACAGTATCTACTCTATTTCATAATATACCATTAAATTGAAAAATAGGTGCATCTTATTGCAATTTCTTTTTGACCATCCATATTACTTATCTACAATAAAAAAATCAATACATCACAGTTTAAGTACATGATGATGAAGTGGTTTGTTTGAAGACTTGAAATGTAAAAGATCAAAATTTGGCAAATGCGTTTCTTTCTTCCACTTTCGTAACATTATTTGTCCTCTTCCCATTTCACATATACGAGTTACCATAATATTAGGAGAACCAGCAGGTTAAATAAGTGTCACTGATTAACTGATAAACGTGTTAAAATACACAGTGCATCACAGTTTGTTGCAAAATGGGGTGCACAGCTACAGACAGTGTGCGTATGCCGGTCATAATGTTATGCTTGAGTGGTTGGAAGCCTTTTCTTCATTCAGCAATAAGACATTGCTGGACATCTTATTGAATAGTTGATCTATGGATGTCTGCAAAAACTATCCCATGACTGTGGGATAGTTTTCCTTTCTCATCTTTTTATTTAGCAACTGATTCCTGGTGGATTTGATAATCATAATCTTAGATTAACAAAAAATTGATTAAAATCTACCAAACAATCCTGTATTTACTCGATACAGCATAATTAGTTTGTGGTCTCTCAGACTGGATGTGGGTTGAGAATCTTTCTCACCAAGTGAGTTTGTGCTCCGTTGGTTGCAGATCCGACATTGCGGGTTCCTCACAGGCTGACCTGGAACATGTTCCACCAGCTTACAGAACATCTCTGGTCCATTTGTGCCACAGGTAGCGTTAGTTGTTATGTCTGCCATTGTAGCCAGATTCAGCACCGCTGGGAACAGGCCTGAGAAACAGAAAGGCAACACATAACTGGTTACAGGAACTAATAGATGAATAAGAACAAAAGAGAAACTACATGCACTGATACAAAACAAGGGAGACATATTCTTGCTTGGATAAACACTGACATTTTTAAAGAAAAAACTTATTGGCAGAAGTGTCCTTGATTTATCAGTCACACTAATGAATGTGAAATTTGAACAAATAATCCAGTGAATACAGAAGCTGTATTGTCAGATAATTACTAATCAAAGCAAAAGAAAAACATGCTACTGTCGGCGTTATTAGGATTTTCCAGCATGAAAATCCCAAACAGCTGGGTTTGCATTTCATATAAATAAAACCATGTCATTTTCTCCTCACCCGGTTTTCCAAGTGAGCCGAATAACACCTACATTTCTCTATTACTGAGTTTAAGAGTAATTAGCCCAGAACAGAGAGGAGGAAAGGGTTTTATGAGTTATATTTCTCCTAACAGCATAAAACAATTGTTTTTATTTACCCCCATAGACTGAATCAGTTACAGGAGACATAACTACGAAAAATTAAATACATGATTTTTATTCGGTGTGCTGAATTAGCTGGTATTAGACAACGAATAACGCTATCAACCACAGTAACCACATCCTACATTTTATTTCATTTAAAAGCATTGCATGGAGAGCACATTTTAGGAGAACTTTCAAAATAAATTTCCCAAACTCAGGCTGAAAAGTGAGAGGAAACAATTAAAATGGAAATAAAAACTACCTTCTTAATTCAGCCCATCGGAACAAAACTAAAGGAAAAGCAGAGTAGAAAAGATGGAAACAAACGTTTGCTGAAAGGACCCAGAAACTGGACAAACAATAATCTCATTCTGAGCAGAGCAAACCAGATAAACACTAAAAACCAATTAGGAACAGGTGAAGATCATTTACTGATTGAACCCAGTTGTGAAACACAAGCAGAAAAGGAATCCCATGTATCAAAGTAAAACAAAAAGGAAAACGATCAAATATGTTTTGACTACGGTGCAGAAAACAAGAGCAGCACCTAGAATTCAAACCTACCGGACATTTGTAATTGCTTTAATGTATGCTTAATATTGTGTTGGCAAAAACCAATAAAGAACTACTGTTGGAATGTCAAGCCAACAGATAATACAGGCGATTATAAACTGTAACATGAAATGCTGGGGACAAGGAATGTTTAGCATTCGCCAGTACAAAGGTCCATCTTTAGATCAGAGTTCGATTCAATACTAACCTCCATACCTGGGCCAGTTTTTGGGTAGATCTTTATCTGTTTATGCCTTTTACCATCTGATGGTGATGTTAAAAATACTTCCATAATGTATTTGTTGCTAAAAGGCAACAAGTATATGATGTTCTTTTGCCCTATAGAGCAGGTTGAGATAGCAAAACTGTCATATTCCACTTTTATAGAAAAATTGTGATCACAAGTCTATAATAATTTACTGACTTAAAAAGATAGCTCTTACTTTAACAAATAATGAGTGATTTATGTCAAAGACCATTTGTGCACAGATTTTCATAATTTTCTGCAATTTTGCCAACTTGGGTCAAGTACAATTGACATTTTATCCTGAAAACTTGAAGTATTCTTGGTCTCAAACAATTAGGCCAAAAACACAATCATTATTTTTTTATTTAAAGGATGAAAGCTCAGGTTGAGTACTTCGTTTGTGCATGCAGATTCTTTTAGGGTGCTAGAGAGAAAGGAGACAACATTTAAGACACTTTATGTTCAGCATGAGGAGGGGTTTGCTGAAATGGTGCCATTAGAGCAATAAGCAAAAACCATTGTCAGGAATTAGCCAAAGTGCAATTTGTCTTAACCTTAAACTTACCAAAATTATTTTACCCTTTTTTTAACCCCCCCCAAACTCAAGACAATATAATGATCCAATATGTTCCAATCCTTCACTATTATTATTATTATTATTTAATCAGGACTGCCAAGTCCACTATTTAATGTGTTCTTCTATTTCCAAATATTAATGTCTAATTCCTGTCCAAATCTCTGATGCCAAAATGAATAAGATTAGGACTCTAGAACTTCTGAATGGAACCACAGCATCTTTGTTCAGCCAGGAAAAATAAATAAATAAAATAAATGCAAGTAACCAGTGGGAAAAAAGGCCCAGGTCTCCGGCTGATGATTATTTACACATACCAGTCATCATTACCACCCAGGTGCAGATGGACGATGTGGAAGAGTTTTGAACTCCATCCTGCTGCTTAACTGTTCAGTTCCCATTATAAAATCCAGACTGAAATGCTTCGACTGAATCTACTGGAATTCTCAACATACACATGGTTCACATTTCTTAGCTGGGAAACATACGTAACCGCGTACTACACTGCATACGAAATTCCTGCTTTGGATCAAACTGATTTGTTATGGCTAATTAGGATGCATAGGAAAGCATAGTAACTTATATCTACACAGAAGGAAAACTGAAGTGGAGGAAAAACAGAATCTATCTGTGTTTGTGCAGACGGGTCCAGCTGTTTGGCCAGATGTCGATTCTGATGCACTGTGAACATCTGAGACACCAAAAGACTCTTCCACACACACACACACACACACACACATTCTCACGCGCTTAACCACAGTGTAAACACACTCAGTCGGACAGGCCATATCCAAGTCTTTCAACAGTGTTGGTCCAACATTGGTATCCAGACATATAATGATTCACAAAACCTTTTTCCAAATTCCATTATTAATGGTCAATAACTGGATACATTTTACAGTGTGTTCGAAGATAGAGACCAAGAATTGATGAGATCATCACTAAATCGGATCATTTTGGGTGTCACAGCTTTTCATAAAAAGGTGATGATGACAAAACAATGTTGGTTTTGATGTTAGCACTACCGCTAACCACTGAAAAAATGTCAAAAATATTTAGATAAAATTGGTCAAATTGGTAAATGACTCAGTATGAATGAACTAAATCTGTTTGACTAACAAAGAAAGACAAGCAAGCACCAGGAAGCAAACCACATTTTACTGCATGAGAAAAAGTTTTTCACTGATTATGATGACCACAACAGAAACACTGTTTTCTAAATGCTGTATCACAAACATTTCAGCATCTGTCTGTTCTGTTCTTTTTGGTGCCTCAAGATTTTAAAACTGATATTTGTAAAGCCTCTACAGACAACTGTCAGAGAAGAGTGTGCTCTGCTCTTTACGTCATTCTGATGCTGACATTTGAACAGTTTAGGTCTAAATTTTTAGCTCTTAAGAGCCACATAATCTGCATTAACGTCTTCTAAAGATAAATTCTACCCACACCTAAGCCTTTTAATCCCAAAGAAAATAAAAGACTTTCTGTCTTTTAGTCATAGGACAAACAGATAATTCAGACTCCAGTTTTAGTTGAGACTTTAACGCTAGATCAAAATACTTTCTCCCATGGATTTATTTTTATAGCTCTGCTAAACACCGTGCCAGGAAATCAAGCCAATATTGTGTGTATTCTGAGATCTGATTCAAAATCTGGGAAAGACGTTGCTTACTAATACATGTGTTAGACTGTAAAAGCTTAAAAGAATGATGTTACCTTCATTTGAGTCAGCTAATATTTTAAGCTTATTACTAAATCTGGTTAGTCTTGCTCTGTCAGACAGACTGGGGGAAATAAATCAATGTATCAAAAGATGGTGGTATGATTTTTGTTTGGCTGTGTTAAGAGGTGAAAATAATAAAAGCTCATGTTTGAATTATGCTTTTCTCAAAAGATGTATCTCATTTCACATTAACCTATTGAGAGTTGACATTTCCTTAGTCAGAAAGAGCATATTACATAAGACTGTTTTTTGCACATAATTCAGGTTCCACCTCTTATAGCAGCCATGCATTAACAATGATTATCATTTCAATGCACCAAATCAACTTGTCTGATTTAATTATTAGCTACACAGGCTTTCAAATGGTCACATTTTACTAATCTGTCGATAGTAACTGATGCATGTCTCCTGCTTTTGCAGAAAGCATTATTGGCAAAACTGGAAGATTTGACATTTCACCCAAAACATTTTCCTAAAAATGCATTGCAACTGCCTGACTTAACAGCAAAGTAAATAAAAAAAAAAGAAAGAAAGTTTACTTGCACTATTGACAATTTTTATGTCATCGAATCTTACACAAAAGGTTTTATCTAATTAATTTGGGGAACATGTTATAGTTTTTGAAAGTACAAAATGTAGAGATACATCCTATGTTGCTAGTAGTAGCATATCTGACTAGAGGTCATGTCAATTTGCAAATCATCATTATTTTAGAACTTGAACATTAGACACAGTTGACTTGGGTTTAGTAATGTTTTCAGATTTAACTCTCCAAACACTAGAAGACAAACATCATCTGTTTTTTAAATGTCTAATCAAGGCTGATCAAAACAAAGACACAGAAAGATACACTTGGTTTACTTGTAAAATCAACTTCAACCACGTTGAGACGTCAATGTATTTTTATGGAGACAGTTTTTTTATTTATTTATTTTAGTTATTAGGCAAGATTGTATTTCCTCTTCACTCTTCAGCAAAAGGTTTTCACAGTTGGAAGTTGTGTCGTTAGAGGTATGAAATACCAAAACCAAAAGAGTTTGCTCCTGGTTCACAGCCGCATGCTTTCATTTGTACTGGAATATCCTGAATGTTTCTTCAATGCACTTTCTTTGAGCCGATTCTGAAGAAGCAAAGGGCAGACTAACTAGATGTTTGGGGTTTTTTTAATTCTACTTTACTTTTAAGTTACCAACAGCAACAGCAGCTCAAATTCGTCCTGTGGTATTCGCACTACAGTGGCCCAACCGGCTGATTCTAAAGTCTGTACAACATGTACCATGACAACTTTTGAGAAGCCAAAATTATATATAGAAAAGAAATATTTGCATGAATTGAATTGAGGCTAATGACATTTGTCTTCTCTTTGCAAGGCAAGACAACAGAGAAATGGGAAATGTGGTGAAAAGACAAGCATCCATGTTTCATATTCGCTGAGTGACGAGGGACACAAGGGCTGTCTGACTATAGCTTTATGACAGTCACACACACACAGCTCAGGTTCATCACCTTCCATTCTCTTCTCTTTGCTCTGATAACCATGGTAACCCGTCTGTAGGTCTGTCTGATGGCCTTTTTTTCCTTGATCTGTACGCTCTGTTAAGCAGATGTCTCAGAGGCTTAACTGCTATGAAGGGTCTAAATTATAATACTGTTGGCCTCTACAAGTATGGTAAAAACTGGATGGACACATTCACAGAAGTGTTACCATTGAACCATTGTTTGCAATTATTACAAATGGAAATAATGAGTATTTTTTAAGTTTGCACAATGAGCAAAAATGTAAAGTCAAAGACAAAAAGCATTTCTCCTTCAAAGTCAGAAACTAACACCAGTCATTATACAATGTCATTCAGTCATTATATGGTGACCAAAGCTTTAAGACAACTAACATAAATCCAACCTTCAAATAAAATTCACGGGACCCTGATTTGTCCAAACATCATTGTCCAGTTAATGGACAGAATTTTGGGTTGTTGACTGGAAGCCCAAACATTTTTAAGTTTCCTTTGGATTGAAGAGGGTAAATTATGACATCATACAACTTGGAATGCAATATTTCTTAACAATATTAAACATTTTGATCAATACAAATGAATAAGATTTATTCTCAGAGAGATCTAGATTACAGGTTTGCAGTTTGCTGCCCAGTGCCGCAGTAAGGATGAGTCATTTCCTCTGTAATCCGAGGACACGGTTTTCCGAGCAGAACAGTATGAAATGCTCTGTCCAGTTTGGGGGATCGTCTACAGCATGTGAAGGATTCACAAAGCCGGGTGGCTTGTTCAGGAGTGATGTCAGCATGGCACCACACATGGAGGAACTGGGGGGATTTCTGCAGTAATTAGAGCCTTTATGTAGCCTGAGGCACTGAAGAAAGACCTGAAACGAGAGGGAAATCTCTCCCTTTATTGGATTATTCTATCCTTCTGTTTCACATCTTACTCATCATAATAAACAACATGGATCAGGAAGATCTGAACTGAGCTTCCACCAGACGCTGCTTTACTGTAGAGATAATTTGAGTAACTCCAACCAAAGCATGATTGTCACACTCCAGTCCTCAAGAGCAACTTTTGATACAACACACAGGAAACAAATAATTAGGTCCTTAGCAGGACAGTGTAAAAGTTGCAGACTGTATGCTGATAATGACAATTCAGCTTTTTAAGGTATTCAGATTATAGACAAGGGCTCTCTCTTGATCGGGGGGAAGCCTTAGGATCCTTTGATCAATCTGCGCTGGACCTGCTACTTCTGTTACCCAAAACCAGATAAGTGAAGAAACAGATTCTGGATTAGAAATCATTTCTTTCAGTTGTTTGCTCACAAACTGTTAATATATGAAAACTTAAAGGAGACTTTCATTTCTTGAGTACTTTGTCTAAAGGCAAAAATGAAATCCACACGAAAGAACGTGCTGTTTCACTTCATCTAGAGGTAGTTTTAAGGATGAGTAGACTTCATCTTTTATTCAACAAAATCAGACACACAACACAAGCACCAGTGACAGTTTTTGAAATAAGTAATACTGACAACTGCCAGCCATGACATTATGATTACCAGATAAAAATATGCAATCTGTCAGTTGTGCCTTGAAATAGCTTGCTTTTCCTTTAATGCAAGTGTAATCAATGCTGAGTTGGCAACCCTGACTTGCTGCTGAGCGAAGACGGAGTATTTCATGTTTTATGTGCGGTAATACATTGGTTTTTTTATTGCACTATACCAGATTTAAAATATTTCTTGCATTTTGATTGGTTAGGGGCGAAGTACAAGGAGATGCTCTCATATTCAAGATCAGGTGCCAGGACGCACCATTCAGCAACATTCAGACATCCATCCATGTGTTTAAATGGTAACACAGGTAACAGAAAACACTGAATCACTGAATCATCCTACATATCAGATTTTGATTACTTATCTTTATCTCACTGAAAACAGTAATTTATTAACATGTCCAGTGACCAGGACAAACTCTTCACATTTCCACAAACTCGAGGTGGCAGCATATTCTGTTTCATCCTATAAAGATTTCTTATTTCATTATGAACTGAATTTTATTTACCTTTTCAGTCATGGTAGAAGATGATACGCAGGGCGTTCTTTGCTCTGTGTGTGCGCGTGTGTGTGTGATGGATGTGTTATTGTGAAGTTTTGAGGCTAGATGTGCATTTGATGGAATAAAAATAAGGTTGAAAAAGACAAGATCATCTCTCTCTGTATCCCTGTGTAAGTTTCCATCTCGCCCTCCTCCCTCAGTGTTGGGGCTGTGAGAGAGAGATATGGATGAAAGGGGAAAAAAATAAAAAGTAAAAGATCGATGGAGAGCAAGAGATGGATGGAGGGATTCCCAGAGAAAGATAAAGCGCTGTTTAAAAGGGTCAGGCCCGGGAGACGAATGAGGGATGAGGCTGCCATAATCCTGTAATACTCACACACAAACGTTCAGAGCCCTTTTACACAGGTATTAACATACTGATGTGTGTCTGCGCGCGTCAACACGCAGATGCAGAGCGACATCCTGGACAGAAACACTCGGAGGATGATCTGAATTCAAGACTAAGGTTGACCACAAGACCCAGACGCAGATGAGAATATAGATATTCTAACAAACACCAACTTCCTATGGACTTGTTAGCCAAGGTAAAAACTATTTCCTTTTCTCCCTTCGTATTACTGGAGCTCAGGAAATGGAATGTTAACAATAGTGCATCAAAGAAAAAATGAATGCTGAAATGTTCAACAAGTCTTTGAAAATGCACTGATGTAGGTAAACTGCAGCTATGTTTATTCGCAGTCCTAATATTTTACAGAAGTGTCTCATTCTCTTCAGATATCCAGCTTCCTCTTAAAATCAGGCAGAGAAAATTGTCTTGCTGAAATGATAAAGTGTTGCAAAATTAGATTGATATCTATTCATAATCATGTTGCAGGCCATGAAGCTTCATTATGAGTGATGCTACAATAGTTGTACTTTTGCTTTCAAAGTTATGTTATATCCCATATATATATATATATTAAAAAAAAAATCCCTTCTCACCCTCCGTGGGTGGTCTCTCTCTCTTTCCTCCTCTGAGCTCTGGTCCTCTACCAGAGGCCTGGGAGCTTGAGTGTTCTGCGCAGTATCTTGGCTGTGCCTAGTACTGCACATTTCTGGA
>CAEGAF010038343.1:0-13648 GCA_903067075.1 Micropoecilia bifurca | reverse complement strand
GTCAGCACATGCTCTGAGGGCCCGCCCAGGAATGTTGTCAGGTCCTGCAGCTTTGCGGGGGTTGATCCTCTTCAGAGTCTGCACAATTGCAAGATGTCAGTATACTGTCATTATTTACAAAATCATGCAAAGTTGGCACTTTCAACGGACTTTTAATGCAACTTTTAGAGCAACTTTGCATTAAAAGTGTCATTATTTACCGAATGGCACTTCATGACAACATTCATAAACATTCATAAAGACTTCCTCATGTTCATGAAAGGTGTTATGTCATGTTTATGAAAGTGTCATATCAGTCTTATGCACACCCCTTCAAATAAAGTGTTACCAAATTATTTTATGCAATTAGACACAATTGCATAAAATACTTGCAATTATTTTGCAATTTTTAAATTGCAAAATTCAATAATTTTTCAATTTAATAATTTGCTAAATTATTAAATTGTAGTTTGTTCGGTCACAGTTTGTGACCGAACAAACTGTGTGACTGCTGTTTGGTAAAATGTTACGTAATAAAGCTTTAACAATACGTTGTTTTCTACAATCCAGCCCTTTGAGAAGTAAAAGGACGTTTAATTTATTTATTTTTTTTTTTTTACCAAAGTATGAGCTTAATTGAATATGCATTGTGGTGTGGAAGAACAGAACCTGAAAGCAAGCCTTTAAACCTTCACTGTGAGAGCCTGGAGTAAAATTAAGCTAACCTTCATTTTTAGCATTACTTTGCTGCTGCTAGTTAGGATTATTTTAAACAATAGGACATAAGCCTAATAAAAAGCGTTTAGGGTAATGTAATGATCAATAATTGGAGAATTTATGGAGGATGGTTGAGTGAAAAGTTGTCATCCTTGAAAGAAAGTGCTGCCAATGATGTCTAAGAGAGAAAACCAGGACAGTACTTCACACACATGCACGCACGCACACACACCTACACACACACACGCACAACAAACACATGCACACGCACACACCAAGCTGTAATGCGTGTTCCTCTCTGTGAGCTTTTCTAATCTGGATTTTCTGAAACTGAAATACAACTGAAAGCAGGAATGGATTGAAAAAGGGAATAAAGACAAGAAGACAGAGAGGTAAAAGAAGGGGTAGAAGCAAGCATTTCTTTAGATAGTTGTAATTTCTGTTGTCAACCCACAGCAGTGTGTCCCTGTCAGAGGCTTTATTTGTCAGTTGGACTCTTGCCCATGGACAGTTCTGGGCCCAGTATCGGACTTCTCAGTGGATTTTTTCCTTTCTCCCCACAGTTGCCTGTGGCAGGTGTGGAGTCATCACAACACTTTTAGTTTCCCTGTGGTAATAAAATCATATTAACCCACTAAGCTGAGGACACGCCAATTACACTGCTGGATCTTTAGGAACCTCTCTGGACTGGATGTATGCAGAGACTACCTGCTACTTTTATATTCCTTTGAGCCTCCCTAAAAACCTGGAGAACCACAGAGGACTCAACTGTAACAGCACTGAACTTTTCTATACAACATGTAAAATAAGCTTTGTTTACAAGGAAAAATGCAATACCTCAACTAAAGATGTTTTCATGCCTGATAGTCTGGTAGATTTTGTTCAGTTGGAGACCAAATTACAAATGTGCCATTTTCAGCTGGTGTGGTTCGCTCTCATATTGCATTTTGTCAAACAACCACTGAAATAAATGACATAAAAACCTCTGAAGAGATCAGCACAACTTCCTTCTTTGTGTAATGTAAACAAAAATGGAGTGGCATCAGATTTTAATTGTTGTAACATTTCTCTTTATTGTTTGGTAAAAGACCTCAAATAATTTCTCTCACTAGTGCCCGACCCCTGCGTTTGTTTTGGTTTTACTTACCCAGAATGCCCTGGGCTATAGGCACTGTGCATTGATACCCCAGCAGGTGAAGTGCTTGTAATTTAAGTGGACTTGTTTAATTTAATTTATTCTAAGTTATCGGGGCCACAGTCAGTGATGCATTCATCTGTTTTATGTGTGATAGGATCTGAATTCACGGTTCTAGGTGAATATGAACTAAACCGGAAAAAAATGCAGCTGAATAGCTCATGTCAATATGATTATAATTTGATGGGTAAAATAGTATATGGTAGATTATTTTTAATTCTGTCAGTCAAAATGATGGACAACAAAAACTTCTAGTGTAACCTCTGACATAGATACTGTAGATACTCTGTGAATTTGACTATAAAATATGATATAAAGAGCAAAACCAAGAACTCGTGCAAAATTCCCCTCGTGCCAATGAGATGGAAATGTTAGGTTTAAAAATGACAAATCGGAAAACATGATTTAAGTAAACCACTTTTCAATGAAAACTTTATTCATTTCACTGTCTGAAGAAGGAAGTTCAAACATTGTGTCACGATTCGTGTTTCTGTCGGTTTATTTTTGAGTTTTCTGTGTAGTCCTGTTCCCTGTGAGTCTCTGTCTCCCGTTGATTGTCTCCCAGCTGTGTCTCGTTCTCTTGATTACCTCGTGTGTATTTAGTCTCCCCTGTTGTCTCTGTTCCTCGTCGGGTCCTTGTCAGTTGTCATCTTTATAGTTAGTCCGCCCGCACAGTAGAACTGTGAAGTCCTGTGCGGCTTTAGCTCTTCGTGTCAGTCCTTGTTTTAAGTGTCAATTGCTACCGGTGCTGAGCCTCTGTGTTTTTCCGTTCTGCCGTGCTGCCTGCCTGTATTGGACTGTGAGCAACACCATTAAAACCATCATTTTTATCATACCTGGGTCTTGGCGTCAATCCTCACCACCACCAACCACGCTTTATGACACATTGTTAGGAAGTGAAAAATCCATCAACTTCTACACCTCTCTGCTTGGCTTTCTAACCATATTTACAGATATTTGAGATAAAGTATTTTTGAATTGATTTAAATAACCTACACATGTCTTAAACAGTGCCTCATGTTGGTGTGACCTTACTTCATAATGTTTGGTTGGTGTACTGTGAACATGAACCAACAATGATTCAGCAAGACATGTGGCAGTATAATGCAGTGGGAAATCTTTTCTTTGACAGGGACAGGAAAGTCGAACAGAGTTGCAGGAAAATGGTTGGAAATCCTGAAACATGCAGGCTAAAGAACCAATTACAAGGAGCCTTGTGGTTCCAAAGTGGGAATTTAAACTTGTACTGTAATTATTGTGTGTAAATTGATCAAGTATATGATGGGGGTTTTGTTGAAATATGTTAAAATGTGCCAAAGTATTAGTACAAGAAGATCCTATTCAGAATAGAGGAACCTCAGTGTTCGCTGAAAGACAAGGTGATAATAGATTTCCACACCTCATGTTTCAAGGTTGAGTATTAAAAGTAATACTACTTATAGCTCTTTCCCAATGATGATCACACATGAATATTAGCTACAGTATATACAGCATAGCTTTATATGATGTAAGTCACAGGTGTCAAACTCCAGTCCTGGAGGGCCACTGCCTCGTAACTTTTAGATGTGCCTCTTCTTAACCACACCTGAATAGAATAATTAGGTCATTAGCAAGGCTTTGGAGGTAATTAAGCCATTTCATTCCAGTGTTTTGTAGCTGTAGCACATCTAAAAGCTGCAGGACAGTGGCCCTCCAGGACTGGAGTTTGACACCCCTGAGTAAGTCGTCCTTGTACCTGAAATCCACCTCCTTATAAAAACATCAGAGCAGTTTAGATAAATCACAGCCTGTTTTGTAAAGCTTGAAGCCTTTCAGAATTCTCAGCAGGAGTAGGACTTATATTTTACTCTACTCTGAAGCTCACAAGCCTTCCTTTGAAAAAGATGAAATCCCTCTGCCCTTTCCCCACCCATGCCATCTCTCAACAAAAGACGAGCATAACAGGATACATGACAAAACACACTTGGTCCTCTTTGTGGGCGCTTCCATCCACACCCTGATAAAGGGGTCCACTTGAGCTCTTGTCGGATGAGGTAGAGTTCAGACTGGCTCGCCACAGGGGATTGTCCCCGTCAGTCTCCTCTAATCCTGGGCTTGACAACCAGTGAGAAGACCAGTGAGAAGATACCTGGGAGGTCCATCAAATCCACCAGGTCAGGGATAATTAGTTTGTAGATTTCTCTTTTTATCCACATCTGAGAACAGGCCTGTTGTGAGTCTCGTTTGGTTATTCTCAAAAGAATTTTGTAGGTACAGAGAAGTGAGGGTCAGCTTCTTGTGTCCAGCCTCTCCAGGATATCAAGACATGGTCTCCTGCTTTTTCCATGAATGTCTGTGTGTGTGTGTGTGTGTGTGTGTGTGTGTGTGTGTGTGTGTGTGTGTGTGTGTGTGTGTGTGTGTGTGTGTGTGTATTTGTATGCTTGGAGATCTGGCAATGATTAAAAGCCCTACAGCTCTCTTCGAGAACACATTTCATTAAAATTCAGTCCAACAACCCTCCATGTTAGGTTAGGTTTTTGTGCCATTTCATCAGCCAAGAATGGCTGATAAGAAAACAAAAAAAAAATCTTTTGAATTGGAAAAAATCCCAGTAAGTGATACAGGTGGAATTCTGAAAATTATGAAGAAAATGAACTTCTACATTTTATTTTAGTGATATTAAAAATAACTGTCTATATAATTAAAGTAAATAATTGTAGCACCCCACTGCTCTATCCACTAGTAACTGGGACGAGAACTTAACCTCACTGGTGGGGTGGCTATTTGGGTTCGGTAAGTTAGGTTTACCTATGTTGAGTAAATCCTTACTCGTCCAATTACCATACACATATTTGATGTAACATAAATAACTTCAGAAAACCAGCTAGAGGTAGTCTAAATTACCTCCATGGTCCAGTAGGGCACTAGCGGAACAAGTCAGTGTCGGGGCGGGGCCAATTACTGGGCCCCTAACGAATCACCGGCCCCCTTACGTGTATTGCCTGCTGGAAATTGGGAGGGGGGGAAGCACATCGGCTAAACCGTGAGTGACACAACCATTGGGAATTACTAGAATTTGAGGGAAAGTTATTTTAACGTTAAGTACACTTTTCTCAACAGGCGAGGGCGCACTTTCTCCGTCTATGATCAGACATGTAAGCGACTTGAAACCATTCCTCCTTCCCTGGCACCTCCAGATCCGGGCCCCCATCCGGCCTGGGCCAGGGGGCAGCTGCCCCCCCAGCACTCCCCATAGCTCTGCGCCTGCAGTAGGGATCTCATTTGTAGGATGTTTCTATTAAATATAACACAATATGTTGTATTAAAATAGTTTTAATACAACTTATTGTGTTTTGGTTTTCTATAATTTAAATTACAGTTCTTAACCTCTCTGTGGACTGAGCAGGCATTCTCAGGGGGTCGTGGCTTTGTGTGTGAGTTTAACCTTTTGAGCACCTTGATAAGATTTAACAGCTGGTGTAAAACAATCTGGTCATATCAATAGAGTAGAGCTTCCTCTCGGGACAGGGTCATAAAAAGCATCTGTCTCCACTGAAAAGAAAATAACGTTTCTTTCCCAGGTGAAAAAAAAGTATACTTTACTTCAAACATACTTAAATTTGTGAAAGTATACTTTCAGTATACTAAATATTAAGTGTACTACCTATAAGCATATCTGAAGTATACTAAAAATACACTTGTACCAATTTTGAAATTAGAACTTTAAACACTTAAACATAATTGTACCAAAATACACTTTTAATATATGAAATAAAAGTATACTTTAAGTGAACAAAATATGGATGAATATGTGTGAATTTTTTTAAGTGCCTTAATAATCTTTTACTATTTATTAAAATTGCATGCAATAAAAAATTATAATCATGATGTAATTTTTAAGAAAGCATCCAATCAATTTTCAGATGTGTGATGTAAAACCTTACAATCAACGGCATTAGCTCCAGTTCACACTCCAGACCAGATGGTGGCGGTATTGCACATTTTCATTTATTTAAAAAACGCCACAAAGAGAAGAAAAAACTTGACGCATGGAAGATAACAGACGCTGTTCAAATTCGCCATTTTTACTCGCATAATATTGTCTTAAAAGTAGAGAACACCTTGATAATAGTTACTAATTTTGGAAAATTCAAGCTGGTGACGTCCGAGTTAGATGACAACACAACGGGACAACAACCGATGGGAATGAAATGTGTGTCACAAAAGGAGCCCCAGGGGACGAAGACTGCTAAGTGTTGCTAGTTTATTAAGTTCTTAGTAAGTTTGCTTATTAATTATCTTCATTTAATTAGAAACAGTGCAGTAAATATATAACTTACGTTGGTTTCATAAATAATTATTTTATCAATTTTATTGTGACTTGAATGATTATTATAATAGGAATCATTCAACTTCATGTTATAACTGCATGGAGGCTGTTTTTTTGTGACTTATACTTTAATTCATAAACTAACCTGGTTTTAATTAAGCTTGTGGTGGCCACTCTTGCATCCAAAAAATTCCAGACAACAAAAGTGCCAGAGTAGTTCCTCAGGAGGAGGTTTTTGACTCACTCAAAACTAATAAAAGCACTCGCGGAGACTCTTCCTGTTTCAAAGGAGTTTACTTACAAAAATAACAAAAAATAATCTCAGAGTTGACTTCAAATAAAACAATTTGCGGTACAAAAACCATTTCACTCCTCACTCCTTCACCAAACAATCAGATCAGCTCCAACAGCTGCTTCTGCCTGTTAATTACTGCAGGAGGCTGACTGACGAGGAGGAGGGTCTAAGCAAAATAAATAAATCAATACATAAATAGATATATAAATGGATCTACCTTTAAATCTGTGAAAATTAATTTAGCAAAAAATAAATGTATCCAATTCTTATTAGGCTCCAACATCCCGGCCCCTAATTGTTAGCCTTAGCAAAATAACAATTACAAAACAATATTCACAGGAGCCAAATATCTAGCAAAAAGTTACATTAATTTCATTATAATTTTCAAAAATCAATATTCATAATCCATTTGTCCATACATTTCTAATACTTAAAGCAGTCCATAGAAAAATTAGAAAGTCTTATTTCATCCTGCTGCCTCCATCAAAAGACAGAGTTTATCTATTGGTTGCTGGATGACATTAACTTTGGTTTTAACCAAAACGCTTCTAACAAAGCCTTTTAGCATCAAGGAAAATCTTCATAACTCGGCCCATTGTCCACGCGCTCCTTGGTGCCGAGTTATCCACAAGAACAACCAGATCTCCAGGGCTGAAGTTCCTCCTTTTGCTGTTCCACTTGCTTCGGTCTTGCATGAGTGGGAGATACTCTCTTATCCAACGTCTCCAGAAAAGATCTGCAAGATACTGTGCTTGTCTCCATCTTCTTCTTTAATATTCTTCTTTAATATTGATCTGATTTTTCGAAGACTCCTGGTGATATGGTTGCTTTTCCTTTCAGCTGGAGTAAATGGTTTGGTGTTAGCGGTTCTAAGTCATTGGGGTCATTTGATACTGACGTTATTGGCCTGTCGTTTAGGATGGCTTCCACTTCACATAGTGCTGTTGACAGGGTTTCATCATCCAGTGTTTGTTCCTTTAGAACAGATGTGAGGGTTTTTTTGATTAGATGTATTAGTTTTTCCCAGACTCCACCATGGTGAGCCCCCAAAGGAGGGTTAAAAATCCATTTTATTCCTTCTGCTAAGAGAGTTTTTTGGATTTTTTGATGATTTAGCTCTCTTAACGCTTCTTGTAATTCCTTTTGTGCTCCCACAAAGTTTGTCCCACAGTCTGTTCTGATGCTCATCACAGATCCTCTTCTGCAGATGAATCTGCGTACAGCATTTATGCACAAGTCTGTGGTTAAGAAATTCGCCATCTTCAGGTGGACAGCTCGACTCACCAGACAGGTGAATATAACTCCCCATCGTTTCACCTGAGCTCGTCCTCTTTTTACTTCAATAGGACCCAAATAGTCAATGCCAACATGACTAAAAGGAGGTAGATCTGGAAACAGACGGTCCTCAGGAAGGTCGGACATATTCTGTTCACCAGGTTTTGCCTGCATGCGTCTACAAAAAACACAGCTCTTGATGATTTTTCTGGCTAAAGAGTTTGCATGCGGGAGCCAGAATTTCTGCCTGAGCTTGGAGAGCATGTAGCTCCTTCCTGAATGTCCAACTTGATGATGAATATGCTGTTAAATGATTTTAGATAAATGTGAACCTTTAGGTAGAATGATCAGATTTTTCTGGTGGATTGGCATTGCGCTTTTGCTGATCCTGCCACCAACTCTTAAGATGCCACCATCAAGCATCGGATCCAGTTTGAGGATGGTACTTCTTGAACTGAGAGGTTTGCCTTGTTCCAAGTAAGTAAATTCATAGTGAAAGTGGCGCCTTTGTTCAAAACAAATGATAGCCTTTTCCGCATCCTGCATATCCTCCACTGACAGGTTTCGGGTCTCATGTTGATCTTTAAGCCTTTTAGTCACTTTTGAAGACAGGTGAGTTTGACCTTTTATTTGCTGGCTTAGCCATAGAAGATGTCTTTTCACTTTTAGTATCCAGGCTACAGACTTTTGCCAGTGGTTGGCGTTCAAGCCCCTCTACACACCGTCCCTGACCTTTCCCGGCTCAACATACGCCAACAGTGTCTCCAAAACCTGAGACCAGCTGTGCCGGGTTTCCAGACCTGTCAAAGCCCATGATCCAGTTCCTGTCAGCATTGGCCTGATAAACGCCAGGTCGCTTGCGAATAAAACTTTTATTCTCCGGCACTTTTTTAGTCACCAAAACCTGGATTTTCTGTGTTTGACGTGGCTGAGTGTTGGTGAGTCCAGTTCTCTGTCTGAGCTTTTCCTGGCGGACTGTTCTTATTTTAATTCACCAGGGGCTTCGGGGAGAGGAGGAGGCACAGCTACTGTTTACAACAGGACTACAAATGTAAGCAGTGTTTTCTACAGACATCTTTCCCCAGCTTTGAGTTTACATCATTTGAGATGAGACACATAAACCCAGTTTTCTGTGCTGTCGTTTACCGGCCCCCCAAATATAATAAGGCTTTTTATAAACGACTTCTCTGACTTTTTATCTGGGATTTTAACTAACTATGAACATGTTCTTATTGTTGGAGACTTCAATATACACATGTGTTGTCCTGATAAGCCTCTGGTAAAGGACTTTTTAAGCCTTCTGGACTCTTTTAACCTGATACAGGCCGTATCCAATCCTACACATGAGCACAGACACACACTGGACCTGGTTATTTCCTGCAGTCTGCCTGTGACCAACTTGGAAATCTGTGACTCTGTGTTCTCGGATCACCTGCCCGTTTTATTCACTGTTAGTTTGACACCTACTACAATTAAAACTCGCTGCTGTTTGGCGGATTATTAACCCTTCCACTGCCACTCAGTTCTCCACTGCTTTTCTTCAGCTCTGTGGATCATCTGACTTCCCTCCACTCTGATACAGAAGAGCTCTGGTCCTGGTTCTATTCTTCCTGTCAAACCATCCTGGACTCGGTTGCTTCATTAAAAACTAGGCAGCCAAGGATTAAACCTGAGCCTTGGTTTAATGACAGAACTCAGATTAAACCTGAGCCTTGGTTTAATGACAGAACTCAGATTAAACCTGAGCCTTGGTTTAATGACAGAACTTGTGCTGTAAGGCAGGAATGTCGTTGTGTTGAACGAAGATGGAAAAAAAATAAACTGCAGGTTACTCTTCAGATTTTAAAAGACTGTTGGCGTCTCTACCAGAGCACAGTTAAAGAGGCTAAAAGGGAATATTTGGCAAATATCATTTCCTCATACAGCCATAATCCACGTGTTTTATTTCACATCATTGATTAATATTTGTTAAAATTATTCAGAAGAGGAATAGTTAAAAACCTTTTGACTCGTTTATTCCTCCTCTGCCCGGATCCATTGAAAGTAATCATTGTATCAGCTAGACTTACAAGACGAGACAACTGATGACAAGATGTTTTCAACGGAGACCCGATGACGATCTGAAGATTTACAGTGGGGTCCCACATTTTAAGCAGGTGGGCGTGTTTCCCTTCGACGCAGCACTGAACTTAGGGGAGTGTCCTTAACTTGTTTCATTTTAAGAACAAAAGTATATTTTATTTGAAACACCATTAACTTTACCTAATTATTGAAGACATGGTTACATTTTACAACTAACTTATTTTAAATATATTTCCTTAACATATTCCACAGATTGCCTGTTTGGAATCTTCTTCTGGCATGTGTGCTAATTTTCTGCATTTCTTTATTGAAAAGGTTGGTAGTACCAACACAGCTCCTGACGCTGACCCCTCTGATTCGGTCCATTGCTCTGCTGCTTTCAATCAGTTTGAGCCTGTAGAGGACGTGGTTGGCCACATTAAGCCATCAGGTTCCCCACGTGATCCTGTCCCTCCACAATCTTTTAAAGATATTTTATCTAGCATAGGGCAGCCTGTTCTTGCAATTATAAATAGTCTGTCCTCAGGTGTGGTGCCTGCTGGTTTTAAACATGCAGTAGTGCAGCCACTGCTTAAAAAACCTGGCCTTGATCCGACTGTTCTGGCTAATTATCGGCCTATTTCAAAGCGGCCTTTTCTTTCTAAGGTTTTAGAAAAGATTGTGTACTGTCAGCTGAAACAGTTTTTAGATGACAATGGCATTCTGGAGGTTTTCAGTCAGGTTTTAAAACTCTTCATAGTACAGAATCTGCTTTAATAAGAGTTTTTAATGACATCCTTCTTGTATTCTGGTTGTTCTGATTTTACTTGACTCAACTGCTGCCTTTGATACAGTAGACCAACACATTTTAATATTGAGATTACACTACGTTGATGGCCCTGTTCTTAAATGGTTCCGGTCCTACCTGGAGGAGAGAACATTTTCAGTGAAAATTAGTGACTCTGAATCATCTGCTGCTTCAATGACTTATGGTGTCCTGCAGGGCTCAATTCTGGGCCCACTGCTTTTCTCTCTATATTTACTGCTTCTGGGTTGGGTTCTATCCTTAGGAAACATGGAATTTCTTTTCATTGTTACGCTGATGACTGTCAGATTTATTTTCCCCTGAAGGAGAAGGATGTCCATTCCATCAAACATCTCCTGATATGTTTAGGTGAGTTCTAGGTTGTCCTTGAACATTTTAAATTGTAATGAAAACAAAACAGAGGTGATGGTGTTTGGACCCAGTGGCTCCTGTGAGTCCTCCTCTGTTGACCTGGGACCTTTGGAGGTTTATTTTAAACCTGTTATTACAGATCTTGGTTTTAAGGTGGACAGTGATTTTAAATTGGACAGCCAAATCAAAGCCGTGATTAAGTCCAGCTTTTATCATTTAAGGCGATTGGCATCAGTGAAAACTTTTCTTTCCAGGCAGCATTTTGAAACAGTGATCCAGGCTTTTATTTTGACTCGATTGGATTTTACTGTAACTCACTTCATCTGGGAGTCAGTCAGTCGCTGCTCTCACGTCTGCAGCTAGTTCAGAAGCTGCTGCACAACTTTTAACAGGAACTCGAAAGAGGGAACATGTAACCCCTGTCCTGGCCTCACTTCCCTGGCTGCCTGTATATTTTAGGATTCATTTTAAAATTCTTTTGTTTGTTTTTAAATCACTACATAATCTTGCCCTGGCTGACCTCTCTGCGCTTCTTCACCCCTACATACCTTATCGGTCTCTCAGGTCAGCAGATCAGCTGCTCTTGGAGGTCCCCATATCCAGAAGGAAGCTCAGAGGGGACAGGGCTTCTCTGTCATAGGTCCTAAGTTATAGAATGACTTGCCTTTGCAGATCAGAGAGGCCCCTTCACTGTCCACTTTTAAAGCTCGTCTTAAATGGAATGGAATGGAATGGAAACCCCGAAGTTTTTTTTACTTTTAACACACATTTCGTCTGACCAAATTTTATTTCTCTTTTGACATTAAAGTCACGTGCAAGTAAAAACAAAAACTTGTAGATTAAAATGTTAAGACTTCAAAATGTATTAGTTTTATTTATTCTGGATGTTAAAAATGCCTTCCAGTTCCAGTGTTAAATGTTCATTAGAATATAAAGTTTAATGACCTTTGAGAATGTGTTCTTGCATTATTATTTCGTCATTACCATTAAATTACTTTTAAAAAATGATCTCAAAAGAATTATCTTATCGTTTGTTGAGAACATATGGAACAACCTATCATCCAGTAACATTTTTCATGGTGACAAACCTATTCACACATCCTCCAGAATCTTTAGATTAAACTGTGTTTGTGTCTGGATCTCTGAAATCCACAGAGACCCCATTTCATTGACTCTTAAACAAATATATACCTCAGCTGCAAACCAGGACAAACCTGCTGTTCCTACCATACCATACCAACTTTATTTATAAAGCACTTTAAAACAACCACAGCTGATACAAAGTGCAGTGCATTAAAACACAACATAACAATAAAAAATAAAAACTATTGCAGTTTAAAAACAAAAACATACAATTTAAAACTAGATCTTGCTGGAGTTGAAAGCCATGTAAAATAGATGGTTTTTAAGATGAACTTTAAAAGTGGACATATCTTCAATTTAGTTTTGTCTAGTCATTATTTGCTTTTAAGATATCTATAATTTAGTTTTCACTAGTCAAAATTAAATTTCTCCTATCCAAAAATACATTTAAGATATCTTGAATTATGGAGTAATTCAAGATGTCTTTAATTAGAATTATGACTAGTCAAAACTAAAATTGAGATATCTTGAATTTACTTTATAACTAGTCATAATTTAATTGAAGATATTTGAAATGTGTATTTCAGATAGTCAGTAATTCATTTAAGATATCTTGAATTGAAGTCTCCATACAAGTCAATGGTAAATCTGATGTTATTTCGACTAGTCAGAATGAAATTAGAGATATCTCAAATATGTGTTTTGTCTAGTCAAAATATAATTAGAGATATCTTAAATCAATCTTAAATGAAGTCATAAAACAATTTGAGATATCTGGAATGTAAGGGCGGTAAAACCGAATTTATGTTAAAACGGATTGCCATAGTAAGTCTGCCTTTTCCACATCGATATGCCCTGTACCTTAGAGGGTAAGGGAAAAAAAAGACGCACATCGCGCAAAACTCTGAAACAGGAGAAGCGGGACATAAAACGGAGCGACAAACTAGATGTGAATTATGGCATAAAAACAGAGAATGCGACGCTGAACAGTGAAAAATCAACACATGATGTGAAACACATGATGATTAGGCGGCGCAGCAGGTGATGAGTGAAGATTAATGATGATGAGCGTCAATAAGCGATAATATAAATCTAGAAAAAGGAAATAAACTAAAGTGGACATAGCAATAAACCATGACAGGATAATACTAATCAAAGGAAACAAAATGGAAATGAATCAAGAACAAAATGCAAGAATAAACTAAGAAACTAAACTAAATACAGAAGAATAAACTGGTATGGCAAGACCTTTCGATCAAAACTTAATACAATGGACTGTTTGGCAAGAATAAACAGACACTATTTCCAGATAAAAGTGAAATAATATTGTTTAAGTGCCATGGGTTTTTTGAGACCACATCTAATAGTGAGAATAAATATATATTACAGACCATAACATTAAATAACTTATCACTTATTTATGTTTTTAATTAGATTTTATATATTTATTTCTTCAATATTATTTTTATGTCAATGTCATTGTCATGAGGCTGATGACTCCATGACACTTTCAATTTGACTCATTAGGATTTGATTAAGAACCAGATTTGTTCTTTG